>JAMZAV010003683.1:0-127858 GCA_024449915.1 Sweltsa coloradensis | reverse complement strand
TATTTCAATTTAGATTACCGTACATAAAGATTCACTGTAACCACCAGTACACATGCATCGAAGTTATGATACTTTTAAATAACAAGAAATGTTTCTGAGGGCCTGCCCTCTAAACTCCCCATTCGCGTATGTAACCATCACCATGGCAAATGACGCTAAATGCTCTAGAACCGGCCCTGTATCTACTGTTTATGTTGTTTCATGTGAATCGTAAGATTCCACTTCCGGTGACTGTTAAAATTACAAAGTGTACATTGAAACTGTGGATCTTTCCCGCACTCTAGGTTGAGGTGGTTCTTCAGGTTCCTGTCGTTGATGTAACTTTTTGCGCACTTCGGACAAGGATATCGAGGGTTCTTTCCACAACCGGACTTGACGTGTTCGGCTAGGTCAGCCTTGCGCTTGAAGCAACGGTTGCACTTGGCGCAGCTGAACTAGCGCTGGCCGCACTCACTCTTCATGTGCCGGTGGAGGTGCGCACGAAAGTGGAACACTCATAGCGGGTAGACGTGGAGGGGTCTTCCACACAAAGAGGCCACGCGGTGACAGTTTCTAGAAGTAGAACGATAAATACTTACAGTTATAGCAGATTGCAAGTGAATATCTAAACACTGAACGTTTGTGCTTTAATGAAAAAAAAAACAAACAATAAATTGAAAAGAAGAGCAAAGTTTTAAGTAGCAACTCTGAAGTCATCTTGCTTTCTAACTTAATTAACAACCTGAACAAAACAAACTACTGCATAAGGTACCCCACAAAAACAAAAGTTTGTAAAAAACGGCAGCCAAGCTCTCCTTCAAAAGTCTTCGGCTGTGTATGCTGCGAGATATAGAAATTGAGCCGAGCTTTTCATTCTTTCTCCCTAGTTTCGAATTGAAAAGAAGTAAGGTCATTCCGCCTGTTGACGAGCATCAAGCCAACCATTTTCGTGGTAAAAATGTAAAAATTTTTAACTCAAAATCATAAACAAATTGCTTTGGCCATTAAATTTGGTTTGCTCTACACAGTTTCTTCTTGTATTGAGAATATAGACAACATCAAAATGCATCAGTCAAGTTCATAACGACAACTCTAAAAATTCAATTGCCAAGCAATTTTTTGATCCCCTTGGACTCTTCTTTATGGTTTAGCTAGGCTAGGGCCTAGTCCATGGGCCCTTGGTCCTTCTAGGCCTAGGTTAATAAGGCTGAATGGTGACCTAACCTGCATTTTATAAATCTAAACCCAGCAAAAGTCTGCCTCTTCTTTACCTAGGCCTATCAGTGCTATAACTTATTGGCCGTAGCGTAGGCCTATTTGTAAGAACTTGTGTAAATCGAAAATGGACCAGGCCCTACATGGTGAAAACTATTTAAAACTGTAACTAGGTATTGTTGTTTTAAACTGAAACTGAAACTATTATTAGTGCTTCTAGCCCATATTAAGAATATTTTAGTTTGAGTTTGTAGCCTAAAGCTGCAAGCAGACTAAAGGCCGATGCACAATTGCCCGGTAACGATAACGGGAAGAAAGGAATCACACGTTAACTTACGACACGATGCACAATAAAGCTTCCCGTTGCCGGTCGTTACCGTATCCCGGCAACGACAACGGGAACATCACCAAGTTTTAACTTTTTTTAACGTTCCCGTTCCGTACGTTACTGGAACCAATCAGAATGAAGATGTGCACGTTTCAGTTTCAGTTTCAGTTTATTTTTTCTGGCAAAGTAGCCAATTTACATTACATACAATAATATTTCACACAATAATATTCATCACAACATTTTGACATTTCATATTATAACCTATCTTAATAATTAATTAATAACATTTTTGTTTCTATTTACTAACATTTGAACTATAAAACCTTTTTTTGTACCCATTTAATACATTTGGATTTGAACAATCCTACACTTTTTACACTTTTAATTTCAATTGGAAGTTTATCAAACTCTTTTACACCAGAGATAAAAATAGAATTTTAGAATTTTTTTTTTCTGGACACTATTTTATCAGCTGGTTGATGGTTTATACGCGTGTAGGCCTAATATGCGAAATAAATTAATACAAATATACGGAATAACAAAATAACCAAATAGGACTATAATTAAAACTGAATACGTAGGCCTAGGTATTTGATTTTTTCCCGTCGGTTTGCTTCACGAGCAATTGTGCATCGGCCTTAAAGCCGGCTGGCTCGGTTCAGTCCAATCTTAAGTGCAAAATTGTTAGGCAGGCCTATTTTAAATGTGTTTGGCAACCACGATTGGTTAATTTCTGGTAAAATTTATTTCCTAGCTCTTAACGCTGTAGTAGGCCTAATTTGTAGTAGTCCCACAGGATAGACCCTATGCTTATTATTTAGGTGCTGTTTACCCTACCTACCTGTCCTTCCTAGGCCTACAGTTATTAATTGTGTATATTTCATAATTCTGAAATTAGGATGTGATTGTTTGCAGATTAATTTCCATGGATGGGTGCCACATTCCAAACTTTCAAGTACTGGTAGGCCTACCTGTTACTTGCAAAGTCTTCATATAGTGAGGAGATTGTCAACAATCAGTGCAGTGTATGCTAAACCAGTTACACTGTGAAGTTATTGTCTACCACGCTACCCAAAAGTCACAAAATACTAGAAATTTTAGTATATGATTCTAAAAAAATATGCAATCGACTACTCTGCGTTGTGTAACATTGTATGACGTGAATAATAAAATAAGAGATTTTAATGAAATGAGTTCAACATTTTAATCAGTTAATGTAGGCCTAAAAGTTAATTACAACCGCGGTAGGCCTAAATGTTTGTGTCTACATCAACCTAACTTAGGTTAGGTAGGCTATCGTAGGCATACTTATTATTTATTAGCACAATTGCTCCAATTGTCTTCTTTTTTGCTTAGTAGCCCAGCTGGAAGCTCAATTGAAATAATAGGCATGCAAATTATATTAGTTTGACTATGGATGAAATTGGTCTTGACACTGTGATAGTTGTTACAGCTGGGACTTGGCCCTACGCCATGTTGATGACGTAGGGGTAGAGTCGAGGAGGCTGTGGAACCAGGCTGGACAGAATATGGGAAGGCAGTGGTTCTAGAGGTGGGCGTGAATATGGCAGTTGGCTAGAGGTGTGTGAGTATGTACTACAGAATAAATTATGTTATCACGTACAATCAGGCATATGTGTTCCTTTATTTAAAAATTACGTCCAGTGTAAGTCCTGAACATAAGACATGGTGTCAGAAGTAATCGAACCAGCTCTCATTGATAAGTAAGTAGGCCTAAGTCATATTATCAAACTCACGAAATTCTAGGCTAGGGCCTAGGCCCTAAGGCTCACAAAATGGCGGAATCCTTCAAGCCACCCCAAGAAATGTCTTTTGAAGGCAATGTGGCACAAAACTGGCGCAAATGGATACAAAAATTCAAGCTATACCTAAAAAGCCACTGGAGGTGATAAAGATAAAGATGAATCGGTGAAAGTATCCAAATTACTATGCCTAATCGGGGACGAGGGTGTTGAAATCTACAACACATTTACCTACGAAACCGAGGGGGACAAGAACAAGCTTGAACCCGTAGTGAATAAATTTGAACTTTACTGTGAACCAAGAAAGAACTTAGTCTATGAAACGCTTAAATTTTTTCAATTATTCAAAAACAAGGCCAGACATTTGAACAGTTTCTGTTAGAACTCAGAATGGCCAGTGCTTCATGTGAATTTGAGGAACAACAAGAAAGCCTAATTAGGGACAGGATCGTTTTGGGCATAAGTGACAAGAACACCCAGGAACGCCTGCTAAGGGAACCGAGTCTAACCCTGAAAAAAGCCGCAGATCACTGCAGGGCTACGGAAGAGAGTCAACGTCAAGCGAAAGCTGTCCAAGGACAACCAGTGGCCATCGATGCCGTCCACATTGATAAGAAGCAAGCTAAGTGGAGCAAGAACAAGTTTAGAAATAAGCAAACTGACCGAGCCTACCGTGACGAAGCCTCGTCTTGAAAAATACACTTGCGTAAGGTGTGGATACGAACACAAGGCCTACCGATGTCCAGCATTTGGGAAAACCTGTGCCATGTGTGGCAAGAAAAACCATTTCGCGAAAGGATGCCCTACACGTAAAACAAAGAAGGTACCGGTACACACACTTCAAGAAGATGAACCAGGGATGCCTACCCAAGACTCGTCAGCTGATTCTGAGGAAGAAGAGGATCCTCACAACCAACTGAATGAACTCTACATTAGCTCTGTTGAGCAAACAAGCAGGTGTAGGCCAAGCCCTAAAGGTAATGACAGGTCGTGGACTGAAACCATAATGGTAGAGTCTACCCCTATCACCTTTAAGTTAGATAGTGGCGCCGAAATAAGCATGATGCCAACCAGTGTTCTGAGCAAATTGAACATTAAACAGGCAGGTATAAAGAAAACAAGTTCAATACTGGTAGCCTTTGGCAGTGACAATTTCAAAGTAAAACCTGAGGGTTCCATAACCCTAAATTGTAAAACCAAAAAAGGTATATGTTCACAAATTGAATTTGTTGTTGTTAATGTTAAGTCTTGCCCACTTTTAGGATTAAATGCATGTGTCAAACTGGATCTGATTATGCAAATAGATAAAATTGAGGTAGAAAATTCCAAACAAAATGTGATTGAAACCTACAAGGATGTGTTTGATGGAATAGGTGCGATGCCTATAAACCACAACATCGAGGTCAAAGAAGGTGCAATTCCTGTAATTCACGCTTGTAAGCGTGTTACTCTTAGTTTACATTCTAAACTAAAAGAAACTCTTGATGACTTAGAATCCAAATCAATCATACAAAAAGTTAACAAACCCACAGATTGGGTTCACCGACTAGTGATAGTGGAAAAACCCGATGGAAAATTGAGATTATGTCTGGACCCAAGTGACCTGAATAAGAGTATTAAACGTGAACACTATCTGATTCCTCGCGCTGAGGATTTAATAAATAATCTCCAGGGCAAGGTAGTATTTTGGGTACTTGACATGAAACAGGGATTTTTTCACAATCCCCTTGACAGAGGAAAGTGCAGATCTCTGCACTTTCAACTCACCCTTTGGTAGATTTAGATTCATGCGTCTCCCCTTTGGCCTTTGTTCGGCCCCAGAAGTGTTTCAAAAACTTTCATGCAACTATTTGGAGACTTTGAGGGTATTGAAATATATTTGGATGATCTCATTGTAGCAGGTCGCACAGTTCAAGAGCACGACATGATCCTGGCCAAGGTACTGGAACGGGCTAGGGTTCTTAATGTTAAATTTAATGAGGAAAAATTCCAATTTCGAGTCCCAAAACAGTGTCCTATGTGGGCAGAATAATAAGTGCTTCAGGAGTATCAGCTAATCCCAACAACATCAAACCCATCCTTAATATGCCTAACCCTGCCAATAAAAACAGACTTATTGAGACTGCTGGGCATGACGAAATACCTGTGCCAGTATATTCCCCATTTATCACAAATCACTGCCCCCTTGCGTGATCTGACAAAAAATGACACATTGTGGCAATGGCATCCAGAACATGATGCCGCTTTTGATAAAATCAAACAAGTCATTAATAAATCCTCCTGTTCTGGGCATTTATGACAGTACCAAACCACTCGTGTTACAAGCTGACGCTTCACAGTCAGGCCTAGGGGCCTGCCTTATGCAAGGTGGGCAACCCTTGGCATATGCATCCCGAAGCCTAACACCCTCAGAGGTGTGTTACTGTCAGATAGAAAAGGAACTTCTCTCTATTGTGTTCGGTGTAGAGAAGTTCCACCAGTATACTTATGGCAGGCCAGTCAATGTACATACCGACCTCAAACCCCTGGTAACAATTTGTGACAAAAAACATAGACAAGACGTCTGCCAGACTACAACGAATGCTTCTCAGACTATTAAAATACAACTTGCATGTTACATATGTACCCGGAAAGTTGCTTCATGCTGCAGATACCCTATCACGTGCCTATTTGACTGACCCAGTCAGTGATGATCCCACCCTAACATGTTTAGTTCACTCTATTGTAAAACATCTGCCCAAAGTCTGAAGCCCGGAAAACCGAGTTTAAACAGGCAACTATGCAAGACACGACTTTACAAACGCTGACTTCATATCATCAAAATGGGTGGCCCGAATACAAGTCACAAGTTGATGACAATACCAAATACTATTGGAACCTGAAGGACGACATTCACACAACGGAAGGATTAGTATTCCTTCGGGACAGACTGGTTGTGCCACAGAGTTTAAGACCCTTTTTATTATCACTGATTCATGAGGGACACTCTGGCATCGAGCGTAGCAAATGCGTGCTCGTAAAACTCTATTCTGGCCGCAGATGACTGTTGACATTGAGGATTATGTAAACAAGTGTAAAACGTGTTTAAAGTTCCGTAAGACTCAAAGGAAAGAGCCTATGATTGGTCATGCTATACCTGACCGTCCTTGGGAAAGATTAGCAACAGATATCCTTGAATTGGGAACAAAAAATTACTTAGTTGTGATGGACTATTATAGCAAGTGGCTGGAGCTCATACAGATAAAATCCAAAACAGCATCAGAGGTAATCAACACGCTTCAGTCTCTCTTCGCACGCTTGGGTATCCCGGACACCCTAGTCTCGGATAATATGCCATTTGCCAGCCGGGAATTTAAATCCTTTGCAAAGAATTGGGATTTTGAATCCGTTACAACTAGCCCTTCATATCCACAATCCAACGACCTAGCTGAGCGAGCCGTATCAATGGTAAAGGACATGTTACGGAAAGCACAAGAGGAAAACAGAAGTGTCTATGAGGCACTCATGGAATATCGTAGTACACCAGTAAAGGGATTGGGATTAAGCCCTTATGAAATATTGTTTAACAGAAACATGAAAACAAAGATACCTATCTGCTCAAAACTCTTAGAGCCTGTTCTTCAAACAGGTATCAAGGACAAACTTACTGTGCGTCAGGCAGTACAGAAACACAACTATGATAAAGGACATGGTGTGCGAGAACAAACCTTGCTGACAAAAGGTGAAAATATTCTAGTTCAAAGGAACAAAACCTGGGAACCGGCACAAGTAGTAGCCATACACCCAACACCACGGTCATACATAATCAAAAATTCAAACAATACCTTACTGAGACGTAACAGAGGAGTCCTTGCCCCGAGTCACTACCCCCCAATGTTTTCAAATCCAGAGTTGTTAGCCTATGAAACAGTCAAAGACAACCCGCAACAAGGACCAATGTCTCCTGTGAAAGAAAACCCCAAAAGGCAAGTGGCCCCTGTTCCAAAACCCCATCCAACGATAACCAATCCTACTATCTCGGCTAGCACAAGCTGCACCCGTAGTGGCAGGAATGTTAAACGTCCGCACAGATATCTAAACTAATGCAGCCCAGCATCTGTATGTTTTGAAGAGTAAATTTAAATTGTTTTGGTAAATCAATTGAACTGCATAAATGCCATTATATATCCATACCTAGGTATGTTATTGTTAATAATATGTATGGTTATAATCGACGTTATATTATATATTTATATATCTGGTTATGTTAAACGCCAGTTGATACTGGTGAGTGTTTTTGGGAAAAACTTAAGTGGTGAGATGTGATAGTTGTGACAGCTGGGACTTGGCCCTACGCCATGTTGATGACGTAGGGGTAGAGTCGAGGAGGCTGTGGAACCAGGCTGGACAGAATATGGGAAGGCAGTGGTTCTAGAGGTGGGCGTGAATATGGCAGTTGGCTAGAGGTGTGTGAGTATGTACTACAGAATTAATTATGTTATCACGTACAATAAGGCATATGTGTTCCTTTATTTAATAATTACGTCCAGTGTAAGTCCTGAACATAAGACAGACACCGTTAGTAGCCCAAGGCCTAGGTAGGCTACCTAATTTTAAGAAATTGCTAGACAAATAATAAGCATTGGGTTGTAAAGGGATAGTAAGTCAGTGATTATTGATCAATTACCATCCGCGGTATTTTAAATCATTTAATAGACTTAAAAGTACTGGTTCCTTATCCCGTGCCTTATTTCAGGCTAACTGCACTAACATTGATTATTCACCATTTTTTATGCTGCTAAGTAGGTCTAAGCTTGTGGCTTCAGGGTGTGCCTGGTTACCTTGCAAAGTTCAGAGATTTCTTTGTTGCACTCCACATACTCTTTTAGCCATTGGCCTGGTACGATCACGGTTGGTAAGATGGAGCATTGGAGCCCAACTATTAACTATTAGGTAGGCCTAGTAAAATAAATGTAGGTCTACTCAGTAGTCAGTAGGTACCTGACTCAATTTCCCAGAAATATTTGCTTTTCACTTTCCAGCACCCTTTTGTTACTCTCATATTTTAGAAATTTGACAATTTAACCAAAACTTGAAATAAATATTATATGACTAGGCCCTACCTTATATTGGTGTGAGATAGGATCCAACAGCTTACCTTCAAACAGTGATGGTGGCTGCCGAGTTTCTTGAATAATAATAGTAAAATAAATATATACAAAACACAGAAAACACGAGACGTTTCGACACGAGGTCTTGTTTACTCAAGAGAGAAAAGGATTTTTTTTTTTTTTTTTTTTTTAAATTTTCCTTTTCTCTCTTGAGTGAACAAGACCTCGTGTCGAAACGTCTCGTGTTTTCTGTGTTTTGTATATATTTATGTTACTATTATTATTCAAGAAACTCGGCAGCCACCATCACTGTTTGAAGGTAAGCTGTTGGATCCTATCTCACACCAATATACTCCAGCCGATTGGCATTCTTTCTTCATAACCTAGGCCCTACCTTTTAATATTTAGTTTAGGCCAACAACAAAATTTTTAAAATGTCCCAACATTTTTTTCTAAACTGTAAGCCTAGGCCCTACACATATTTTACATTAGGCCTAGGCCTACCTATGTTTGTTTGGAACGGAAACGAAAATAACTATTGTACATTTGCAGGACAAATCGAAATCTTTATGTATTTGGTTCTTTTTGCAGATAAGCATTTTCAAAATGCTCTTGGAAACTAACCAATAATATTTTTTTAAAGTTAATGCTGCCATCTGTAATAAATGAAATTTGAACAGTTTATTTTGTTGATTGTGTTTGGAGCTAAAATAATGCAAAATTTTAGATTTGACACAGTCAATACATTTTAAATGAATCTGAAAAATCCTTTACAAAATACCACCGTCAAAATTTCCAAAAATATCTGGAGAGAGATTTAGAGGTTTTGATGTGCATCATGCACGATTACAGCACGCTGCAGGATACGACTTGCATCGACAACACGTCCCGTCTACATGGTAACATGTAGACATGTCCCTATGTACATCAATATTATAGGTGCTACCCCCTCCCCCCCCCCCCCAAGGTGAGTGTGAGATAGGCCTATGACAAACACATGGGCAAATAGGCTTATAAGGGAGCTATCGCTCAGTATAAAATTAATTGACTATGACTACCAATAGATCATGTTTTGTTTTGCCATTTTGTAATGTTAGTTGAAGGTCAATTGATGGTTAATTGCTAGTGGCTATATCAATTGAATAAATCAATTGACCACCAATTGGCTGACAACTAACTTTTGGAACACTGTCAATTGGCTAGTATGAAATGATGTCAATTGGTGGTATACTTGCCAATTGGTATACTTGCCAATTGACCAATTGATATCATTTGGTCAATTGGTGTTCCAAAAGTTAGTTGTCGGCCAATTAGAGGTCAATTGATTTTTTTAATTGATCTTCAAATGATTTTTTTGCTAGGGCATGCATCGTTGTTAATCATCAGTTGTTATACTGGTTACTGTAAAATGGCATTATATGATGTTGTAATGTTATCTCTTACGTTTTTTATTATTTATTTGATACTAACATACTCACTGAGGATGTAGGCGCCAGCCAGCAGTCAGTCAGCAGAAACACGAAACTCCTTTATGCTAAATGATCCTGTTAGGCCTATGAATTCAATTACCATGGGATGTGAACAGGGAAAACGTTGAAATCAAACTCTCTTTGCAAAGGTAGGCTAGGCCTATATTGTCCTACAAGTTTACAAACAAATTATTAGTTAGGCTAGGCATATGAATTAAGACCAGTCTTGCAAAGTGCAAGAACAAACAATATACAAAATACAAGAAAATGGCAATACAATGAAATACAATCAACAATATCAAATAGTAATTGAGTAGGCCTTAGGCCTAAAATGATTTATTGTTCTGTGTGACCTTGGCTTTTGAAGCCAAATTCGCAGTAGGCAAGGCTAGGCTAGGCTAGGCTAGGCCTATGCGTGCTAAAGTTCAAAAACTGTTCTTTGGCTACTGGTAAAATAACAGTCTTGTAACACGGCGAGAATTGTTAATGAAAATGTATCGATACGTTACGAATTGTGCGTTAGTGGTAGCGGTACGCAAAATAATACTGCACTTTTTGAACACGGTTTGCCGCTTTGCACAGTTGTAGGTGGGACCAAAAGTAATATTTAAGGATGTGGAGGCACTCAAAATTTCCCTTAGAATTCAAAATGGCGGCCATTTTTCAAAACGATGTCCTCAGATACAAAAACTCTTTTGATGTGTCTAATAAATCATGTTTGGTATCGTTTTCGTATATTTCCGACTCGAATAACACGAACATAATGTCAAAATAAAAATCCGGGTGAAATTCTAGAAGTTTAACATGTATTTAGTAGTATTTTCAAGAAAATCTTCTTAGATTGGGTCCAACGTAGAAACTCCTTTACATTACCCCTGTAATTGCTTCTAGCATTAAATTATTATGATTATAATGTTAAATTTAAAACCGAAATTCATTTTTTTACTTATTGGCCAGTCATTGCTGCGGCAACCAGAGGTGCTCAACAGGTGGTTAATGATTATTGTGCTGATTAATATGCTGCTCTTTTTTAGCACGGTTTGGCACTTGGCTCAGTTGAAGCTGGTACCCAAAAGATTTTTTTTAAGATGTGGAGGCAATAAAAATTCCCTTCGAATCCAAGATGGCGGCGATTTTAGGAAATGACCTTTGAACACAAAATTTTGCTCACAACGACTAATAATATCATGTTTGGTGTCAAGTCTATATGAATTTGAGCCAGAGAACACGAATTTGAGCTCAAAATATTAATGATACGTACAGTTTACAAATTCACTACTGCATTTATCACAAATCGACAAATTGATAGGTATTAAGTAAAGAATATAGGTATTTGAGATTTTCTGTTTAAAGCAATTTATTACTTTTATGCCGCGTTCTTCACTAACTTCACACACTGCTCTCTTGGCAGAACGCTTGCCTTTGGAATTAAAAGCAGACACTGTGTCACAATCAGTGATTGCGTGAAAATCTCTGAGTGTTAATGGTCAGTTTGCCTTTGTTACCTATGCGCAGCTCACCATTTGCTGAAATCGAAGGGGGACAAGCCTGATTTTCGTGCGGAAAAAAAGTCATCTAATTCAATTTCCCTGTGCTGACTTGCAATGAATAGTTTAGAGAAAAGCTGCTCATCAGTCATCACACTTCTTATTCTTGTTGCCTGCAGACGTAATTTTTAGTTTAGCCGTGAAGATCTTTTTATTCACTGTCTTTAAGGGTTGAAAAGAAGTTATTAAGTTATCAACTATATAATATCTCCTTTACAACCTTATACAGATTGATGCCATCATCTACAAGAGAGTTTAATGTGTCAACACCTTCCCTGCTCACTAACACTCGGCTGTCAATTACTATAAGATCTTCGCTTAATTCCAAGAACGTACTACCAAATTCTAGAAAACTGTCTTTGTGTCGACAACTGCTATGAATCAATAATAATAATATTGTAAAAATGTAACACTAAGAATCCACTTTTTAAATATAAGTACCTAGCTTACGAAATACCCACTATAGTGGTACCATTTAGTATATATATTTTATACATTATACTTTATTTATACACATACATTTATATACTTTGATTGAATACTACATAATTAGGTAAACATACCAAGATTCAACGTCATCTGCCATCTTTACCTGAATTGCCACAAAATATTATGCGCCCACACACAAGCCTCTCTCACGTGGGCATACACCTTCATATTATGTAAATCAATGTTTGTTTTCTATGTTATGTTTTATTTTGTATCAATGAAGTTGAATAAAAGCGTGCTAAATCTGAATCTGAATCTGAAATCTAAAATCTGAGCGCAAGTGTCTTCCCTAAACAAAGTCTGGTATGCTGAGTATTGCTCATGTTGTCGAAGAATACTTGGGGTTTTATCTTGTGCGGGAATAAATTCACTGTGTAACCTGCAGACTTTAGGACATGCAACTGACCACCTCCAAAGAGCCACTGGATCTTCTGTTAGGCCCACTATACCACGGTCACCCTTAATAAGAGCATTATTTTGTTCGTGTGCTTTATCTACGGCAAGGGCAGAGAATGGTCTGGGAGTCTTGTAGATTATATAGTTTCTACTACAGAACTCACGGTGAACGCTGAGAGCGTGTTTAAAAAGCTATTCTAGATCTTTTAAATGAATTGTCAATCAGCGAGAGTAATGTGTGTGATCAAAAACAAGAAACCAAGGAACTATGCGTTTGAGAGATTCTTTGAAAGGTTATAGCTTTTCATTTTTAAGGGGCCATTGGCTAAATTTTTGCTGAGCTTGCATGGCCCAACTCAAATGCGCGCACTCAGGTGTTCATAGGCGCCAGCTCCGTGGGTGCAGGGGGGCCAAAGCACCCACGAGATAGATTTGTGTAGGAGCTGTGCACCCACACAAATCATCACAAATCATCATCACAAACGGTAGTTGTAGTTCTTCTGCGCATCCACACACATACGGAATTGAATGGTATATATGCAAGATTTATTTTTTCAATGTGACAAACAATTGTAGTAGGGCTGATTCGAAACTACTGCAAAGCCCCCATTGCCAACCACTAGCGGGGATATAATCTATCACCTCTGTGACTCACTTCTTTTTGATGGGTTTCCAGTTTTGACTGCACAAAAACTACATTATTTTGGTAATGCATTCAGCCCACAACTTTTTTCTAAAACGCATCAATCGCACTCTAGAAACCTGATTTTCAAAATTTTCGTCTGCGGCGCTATTGTTGGGGGGCTTTGCCCAAACCCCCCATGTGGTCCCATATATTTACCTCCGGGATATTAATTTCGCCTCACTAGTAAAACTACCCCAAGCCCCCTACTGCTCTACGCCATAGTTTGTCTAAGTTTTGAGCACCCACAGTCGTTCTAAAAAGTTGGCGCCCCTGCAGGTGTTGATGATTTATGCTAAACGGTTGGTAATACATTATCAAATTTGCATCCATGTTAATGAAGTACTTTTATGTAGATATCCACACTTGGTTGCAAATAATGAGCCAAAAGGTCCATTGCGAGACATAAATCCAAAACGCGAAAAAAAATGGGAAATCCAAAACATGGATTTCAATTCTTGAAATTATCACCAAAACCGTTTATAAAACCGAGAAAGCAAATTACCCTGCTAGTTCACATTGATTTGATCGTTGATATCCAGTATTCAAATATGCTTTAAAAAATAATCTGTACACTTGTAATAAATTCCCGAAGTTCACCAAAATTGAGTAAATTACGGAGATTTTATGATTTGTGTATTCAAAATTAATGAATTTAAATTTTGGAATACGCGTACTGGATCTCATACATTGATTCTTATAAAAGTTCGTGTGAAAATTATACCGACGTAATTTAAACCGTTCATCCGAAAGAAAGAAAAACAGAAAACTGAGTTCTGAAAACTCGTCTCCAAGCCAGCCTCAGCGACTCCTCTTAACAACGTCACAAAGTAAACAAAGGCCAAGTAAACTCCAGTATTGAGTTTAAAAATTTTACAAAATACTCAGTTTCTCATTTTTTTTTTATTTTACTTTAATATGAAGTAATATTTGTATTCTGAGAGTCACTTACAAACGAAATGAATCCAAACAGAGATGAATTTGAAAAACTGAAAGAATTTTTTTACTAAAGGGAACATTCCAAAATCGCCGCCATCTTGGATTCGAAGGGAATTTTTTTTGCCTTCACATCTTAAAAAATCTTTTGGGACCAGCTTCAACTGAGCCAAGTGGCCAACCGTGTTAAAAAGAGCAGCATATTAATCAGCACAATAATCATTAACCACCTGTTGAGCACCTCTGGTTGCCGCAGCAATGACTGGCCAATAAGTAAAAAAATGAATTTCGGTTTAAAATTTTAAAATTATAATCATAATAATTTAATGCTAGAAGCAATTACAGGGGTAGTGTAAAAGGAGTTTCTACTTTGGACCCAATCTAAAAAGAATTTCTTGAAAATACTACTAAATACAAAGTTAAACTTCTAGAATTTCACCCGGATTTTTTTTTTGACATTATTTTCGTGTTATTCGAGGCGGAAATATACGAAAACGATACCAAACATGATTTATTAGACACATCAAAAAATTTTTGTATCTGAGGACATGTTTTGAAAAATGGCCGCCATTTTGAATTCTAAGGGAAATTTCGAGTGCCTCCACATCCTTAAATATTACTTTTGGTCCCACCTACAACTGTGCAAAGCGGCAAACCGTGTTCAAAAAGTGCAGTATTATCGTTTTTCATGTCGTGTACCGCTACCACTACGTCGGTTCCTTGGTAGGCTGATGTAGGCTAGGCCTAGTAGGCCTAGGACGGGCGAAGTGTGCAGTTCCGAATCCTCGGCGGAATATGCAGAATACGAGCAGAAATCTCGTATTTTGGTAGGCCACAGGTAGGGCCTAGGTAGTGGAATCCATCCCAGCAGTGAGTAGACCCGGATAGGAGCTAGAAGTAGGCTAGGCTATCGAAATTAGCCCACGTCTGGACCGCAGTCCATCTCTGATCTCTTCTGTACCTCGAATGTTCTCGTCTTTTTTCCGAAGTTGCAGACGACGCTGAGAAGGCTGATGTTCCAGAATCTTCTGTCAAGGGCCTACAAGACAGCTTGCAAAGACATTGACGTGATTGGTCAATTGGCGTCGATTTGGCGTCTGATTGGTGGATTTCAAATAGTAACTCACTGGACTAGTTCATTAATATAATTTGTAGGGGTTTCCTTGTTTCCTTTGAAAGGTTGCACCATTTAAGTAATATTTACATCAGATGGCGTAATAGTTGTGTTTGTTGTAGCGTCAAATCACAGAGTAGGTATTTGATGCACAGCCTTGGGTCGACCAGTTGGCAACATCGCTGAGAAACTAGCAGTGGTAAAGTTGCATGGTTTCTCCACTAGGGTCGCTAGGTGCCAGCGTGTATTGTCGAGTCGGTAAGAAGTAGTTGGCGCAGTTCCGATTTCAGTCGCTAGGTGTCGCGCGCGTATCGAATTATTGTATTGAATATATTAATGCGGCAATTCCAAATGGTCGCAAAAACACTTTGAATAAGTAGCACTTAAAAGTTATTTAATTACCAGTTTTATGTTAGAAATCATCAGATAATAATCAATAATTGTTGATAATTAGTAAATATAAAGTAATCAATCAGTAATTAATAAGGCAGTAGAGTGTGTACGGCTACAACTGCTCCCAAACTCAAAAACTTGAAAATTTATAATTTTACAATGTTTTTTAGTTTTTAAACAAGCGTACTGAGGGTACTGTACATAGATACATAGATTATACAATGTGGTTACAAAGCAATTAGGTAATCAGGTTAGGAAGGGTAGGATTTTTGAGCAGTCTCTGTACTCTGTCCCTCCTGTGTATGTGTACTACTGCAATGTGTAAACTAATCAGAGTATGTGATTACGTGATGACTGATGTGTAATAAAATGATCGATAAGTGTAATGAAAATATCGAGTAACTCATGTTACTCCGATTCTAAAAAGAATCTAACACCCCCCTTTCTTAAATCTAGGTTACGTTTAGGCCTATTAGGTGAAAAGCTACGTTGACTAATTTTTGTTCGTTGAATCAAATTTTGTAAGTCCACGTGCGATAATATCAAGCTCCGTGGACTAGTTGGCCTAAACCACCATTGGCTGTGATAAGCAAGACCAAGGCTCCTAAATCCGCACCGACGTGTTTATCGAATGTTTTTTATTTTTAAATATGAACAATGTTCAGTAAAATTGGTGGTTTCTAGAACCACCACTCCACGCTGTTCCATACACAGCCCTCTCTCTCGAAGGCTTGACCTTAAGTTCATCCCGTATAGGGGCCTATTAGAAAGGTCAAGTAAGCTCAGATCGGTACGCACAAGTAGCTTCTCTTTGATAAAACAAGCAAGGATTAACAAAAACTATATCGCAATACTTGTTTACGACGCAGAAATTAATAAAAAGGTTTATATAAAAAGTATATAACGCTAAATACTCCAATTACCCTCGCCTACAACAGTACGTCATTGGATAATTAGACGTATTAGCAACAAAGCGTCGTTCAGAAATTACAGTGAAACTTGTCGCAAAAATGTGTCAACGGTGTAACTAAACTACTCTGGTGAAACTAATAATAGGCCTAATACAATTAAATAGATTGATCAAACAAGAGTAGGCCTACGCCATCGCAAAATTAATACAAAAATACAAAATACAAAAATACAAAAATACAAATTAATACAAAAATACAAATTAATACAACAATGGTTGAGGATCATAACATTCAAAGGCCTCGTCCAATAAGGCACATCCACTGCTCTTTGAATAATTATGTCTAGCAGCAAGCGTAGTTCAAAAAAGATTTTATTTTAACGGTAACCTTGTACTGTCCGTCGTGTAGGTGAAAGAAGTCAATTATTGACGAGAGCAAGTTTTTTGTTAGAACACAAATTTTACCTAACTGCGGTTTCTCAAAAGTTTGTATTCGAGGTTGGAATTTTGCACGTTTGGCTTTCGGTAAGAATTTATATTTAAATTCCGCAAGTCGAAGACGTAATTCCGTTGGTCGTTGTTTTAATAACTTTTTATTAGTCGCTGATTCGGTTATCGAAAGTTCAATTTCCTTGTCAAAGTTCGGTGTCATACATACGTCATTCATACATCCATCCTTATCAACGTCGCTTATAAGATCGCCCGTTGGCCCACAAGTTACGTCACTTCCACAATTCAACACACCCGTAGGTTGACCGCTGATATTCAAATTATCCGTAGATTTACTTATTTCATCACTTATAAAATTCAAACAACCCGTAGGTTCACCAGTTTCATTACGTGCCTTTGCACCGTCGCTTTTATTATCAAAATTATCATCAACGTCGTTAAATTGTTCCACTGCATCATAGAACTCCTCACTATATCCCTCCGTTTCACAATCACTAACTTCACTTTCATGTTCACATTCATTCATACTCATGCATTCATTTTTATCTGTCGCGTTCAAGTTAACTTCGAGTTTGTCCAACTTACAAAGTGTTGAAGGTTCAATATCGCTGGCTATCGCAGCAGGTTTCGATGAATCGTCAATATTATCTGCCGTAAAATTAGGCGTATCCATCGTATCAAATTCCAAAGTTTTGTTATTGTCGTCGAGTATATCCCAGATTCCATTTATCGCAGTGTTGTAAAATAGGCCTCTTGCCCAAGAATTACGAGGTTTCGCGAAATTATTTGCCTTAGCAAAGTTATCGTCGTTGGTTTCAGTTTTATTTACCGGGAAATTATCCTCCGATTTAAATAATGAATCGTCGCGTTCAATGTCCTTAGACTCAGTACAAGTTACTACCATAGTTTTAATGATATTATTAGTATCAGTGGCAAAGTAGTCCACCTCGCTGTCAGTCTAAATGACTGTAAGCCTAGGACTATCTCCGCTCCCCACTTCCAAAACATGTTTATCGATAACGTTATCATTTATTTTAACAATCGAAGAATTTACTAATTCAGTTAATTTCTGAATATCCTGTCTAGATTCCCGTTTAAATTCCTCAAGCGACTGTAAAATTTGTTTAATCATGCCAAAAGCATCACTCTCCAATTTGGAAACATGTTTAGGTTCTAAATATAAATCATTGGACTTTTTCACTGTTAGTTAACAAAATATTTATTTTAATGTGATATTTCGATTTCTTTACAGAAATCTTTATCAAACAAAATTAACAATTAAAAAACCACAACAGACAGGATAAAAAACATTTCACAAAATATTATAAATATGGCTGTGCATTAATACCAAATTATTAACAAAAAAGTTTATTATGAATAAAAATAAAAACCAAAAAACAGAACATTAAATTGACAAGTTGGACAGTTATTGATGTATGAAATAAAGCTATTGATCTAGTGATGAAATTGATGGACAGAAACTTTTCCAAATGGCTGGATAATTAACACTAGGCACACTGATTGTATTGGCCACACATGAAATCAAACCAGCTTCCTTAATTTTCCGTGTTGTGGCATTAGACTCATGTGCAAGGATTGAAGCGTCTTCCCAATTAATATGATGATGATTTTCATAAACATGTTCTGCGAGTTTTGAAGTATCAATCTTATGTTGTTTCACATTGTTCTTGTGTTCTTTTATTCTTACCATCAAAGGTCTCTTGGTTTCACCAATGTATCTAGCATCACATTCGCAAGGTATAGAATAAATAACACCCTTAGATGACTGAACCTCATCCCTAGGTTTAGTCTTGGTGAGAATGCTGCGCAACGTATTAGACGAACTAAAAACAACTCTTATGCCATACGGAGCTAAAATGCTAAAAGCTAAAAATTTTTAAGTCTGTGTCGGGTCAAACGGTTTTGTTTTGGTAAGAAGACTCCTTAGTGTACCAGAAGAACAAAAAACCATTTAAATATCAAAAGGTGCAATTCTTCTTCTAATCTTCTTAGAAAGATTTGGATAGTACGCTAGGCCAATGGTTTTTAGTACATTCGGTTTGATTACTTTAATTAAATGATTGATCAAGAGGTAACTCATCATAAGGTTTTGGGAAACATGATGCCTTTGACCAATTTCTGTCATAACCAATCGATTCCAAAGCGCTCATGATATGGAAAAGTTCATTTTGTAGGCCTTCTTGGGACGAACAGATAAAATGTGCTCGGGAGACAAATCCTTTCACCACGCCTTTCTTGACATGATCAAGATGACAAGAGTCAGCTCTGATGTACTGATCTGTGTGTGTGGTTTTCCTGTATACCGTAGTAGTCAGGTAATCTCCATCCCTTTGAATGTTCACATCTAGGAAAGGTAGACGACCTCCTTGTTCGTCCTCAAAGGTGAATTTAATGTTATGATGTTGAGCATTAATGACCTAAGGTCAGCAAAAAGAGTTAGCATTTCCTCACGGCTATACCCCTATACACTCAATAGATGTATGCTACATATCTTAACTAAAGCTGTAGATTAAGAGGACAATTTTGTAAAACTGAAATTTCTAACGAATCCATGAAAACAGTCAGCAATGGGGAAAGGCAACTACCCATGGCTAAACCATCAAGTTGCAGATAGTACTTCCCATCAAACTCAAAGTAAATAAAAGAGGATAAAACCAGTTCTAGCAATATAAGATTAGATAATATACGACAAGACAAGACAAGACAAGACAAGACAAGACAAGACAAGACAAGACAAGACAAGACAAGACAAGACAAGATAAGATAAGATATAAGATAAGATGTGTGGGTATTACCTTCAAATCAGCTCTCAATTGTCCAAACATACAATCATCGTATATAAATTAACAAATAATTCAATCTAATGAACCAAATTAACAATTAAATAAAACACAATTTAAACATTCTTGAAAGCATTATTTATTAACAAACATGATTGACATGATTGACTGATTGACTGATTGAAAGCTGCCTTACGTGAAGGGAGCAGGATGTTCTGTTAACAACATTGACATGCATTTCTTCACAATGCTACTTACGACCATTTGGATGAGGCACGGTAATAAAAGGAGCATTGGAACATACACATACAACGGCTTGGTAAATATGTATTGTTTATTTCGGTAATAAAATTACAATACTTGGTAATAATGTCATAAAAATAATATCCTTAGCATTATTAGCATTATCCTTCTATATAAACATTATTTTCTTTTTTGGCAACAGGACAAGCCACGCGAGTGAATGATGTAGTGAACGATATAACCGTTGTAAGAAGAGTTGGCGCAACTGGGAATAAGTAATTGGTACACTTAGTAATAGAATACAATTTATAAATTTATATTAACTGATATCAGTTAAAGTGGTTAAATAGTATCAGTATATTATGTTATTTACAACACATAAAATATGCCAGGTTTTCTATACGTCCACAATATGTTGTCAGCTAAATGCATATCTAAAAAAAACGGTAAGTCATTTTAGGATAATGAGTCCATTTGGAGATTAAAAATTTGAAATGCACCCAGAAAAATCACTGCATTCAATTTATAGTCAATACGTCACTAAAGTGACCCCCTGGTGCCTTTTAGATAAACCCAAAGCTATTAGAGAGAGGAATAATTCTTAGACAAAATGTAGGCGTATACATAAAATTAACTTCTTGTTTCCAGACGTACAAAGACAAAATAATGTGCTTAAACGCTATCATTCATTACAACTAATAAACTATAGAAATGAAAATTATGCTAATTACCTACTATGCCTTTTCAGAAAGATTTGGTATTTATTAAATGAAACAAAACAAAACTATACACCACACATATCTAATAGTTCCAAAGCCGTAGAAGTACATATGAACACCTCACAATATGAAGTACCAATTAATGATAATGTTAATGTTGTGATTATGTTGTCAAAATAAATACACTAAACTAAATAAAATAATAATAATAAATAATAATAATAATAACTAATAAATAACTAAAATATAGATACGCAAAACAAAAATCTAGTTTCCAAACGCACAAAAAACAATCATTGTGACCGATTGATGTTGACCATGTAGATTCTTAAGTTTTTGAGTAGCAAATATCAGGATTTGCCAATTTGAGAGTGCATAAATAGTTACTAATTTAGAGCCCTTCTTTTTTTTTAACAGTATTCTACAATGGTTTTGATAAAAACCGTCTCCCAACTTTGGAATACGAATTCTTATTTGCTATTTTTTTTCTCATATTTTACCCCGCTGTGGATTCTATAGTATAGGTGAGCAAAATCAGGACTTGCCAATTTGTTAGAGCATAAATAGCTGTTAGTTTAGAGCCAAGTTCATTTAACTTCTTTACATTGGTTTGAAAAAACGACAACTTTAATCCCTACTTTGGAATGAGAATTTGTATTGTTTATTTATTATTTTTTCATATTTCAACCCCTTGTGGATTAGTTTATTTTGGTTTAGGGCGCGTCAACCGTTAGGTCATAATGTGCCACTCTAGCCTAGGGGATGTAGGGGGGAGGGGGCCCATGCTGGTCAGAACCAGCCACGGGTAGGGGGAGGAAGGAAGGAGTACTCACGTCACGTCGCAATCGACATTGTCTTTGTCATCGGTCGTGGTGTCATTGTCATCATCGTCGGGGAGGTCGTCAAGGGAAGGGGGAGGTGTCCCTGACGACGATTGCCAGAACTCGCTTCTAGTTTCGGGGATAATAAACTACACTTCTTACTAGCTGATGTTTGCGGAATGGTCTTTTTCTCTTGAATCGCCTTTTATGTCTAGCAAAGCCATGCTCTGGGCCAAATCCTACCCCTGGCACAGGTAGGGCCAAACCCCTTGTAGATTCTTTATTTTAGGGCTAAAGAAAAACAGGACTTTGCAATTTAGAGCCCAACTTTTTTTATTTCTCTACAATGATTTTGAAAAAACGTTCATTTTGCTCCTGCACTTTGTGGTCCTGAGTCTGCACATTAATTTGAGCCCAAACCCAGGACAAATTGCAACAGAAGCGAATTTGGTGTTGATGGATTTGGAAAAAATAAGTAATAATGTAAGTAATAAATAAATAGTAGGCCTAATAATATAAGAAATAATAATTAATAATAATAATAATAATAATAATAATAATAATAATAATAAATAATAATCAAAACTCATTTCCAAAAATGTCGGGTTGAGTGGTGTTCTTCACACCGATATCTAGGGCACGAAACTATTTTTTTGCCGAGATTGCCAGGCTCAGCGTTTCTTCTCTAACCCATCATCATCATCATCATCATCATCATCGTCATCTTCATCCTGCATCATCTGCTTCTCCACCAATTTTCTCCCCCTCCTTCCTGTCCTCCCACAGCTTAAATTTTCCGTCACCTGGTTCCACGATTCACCTCTCTCTTCAACGTCTCCTTCAATCAATCTTCCCCATCTTTCTCTCGGTCTTCCTACTTTTCTTTTACCTTCCTCTCCCGCTTCGAAGTCTCGTCTTGGGATCCTATCCATATCCATCCTCTTCATATGACCAACCCCTCTTAACGTTCCTTCCTATTTTAAACCTCAACTTCTCCATACCTAATTCCTTTCTGATAACTCGCTTCTAATCCTGTCCAGTTTTGTAACTCCCTTTTACTTCTCAAAAACTTCATCTCTGCTGCTTCCAACTGACTCTCTTCCTTTGATCCAACTGTCCAAGTTACTGCACCGTAAATAAATATAGGTATGAAGTATGCTTTTATAAAAGAACCTTGCATCTCTGTGGGAAAAAGCTCGTTCCAAAACAGCTTTCGCACCAGTTGATAAATCCTTCGGCTTTTTGTAAACCCCAGCTGTTACTTCTCTATTTACCCTTTAAACATCTTTTTGTCAAGATACTTCCTAGGTACTTAAATTCTTCCTTTTTTTTCTAATAATTTTCCACGAAGTCTTAACTTTTCTTGATTCTTAGGCATGCCTTTTATATCCTTTTTCAAAAACTAAAAAATTCACTTTATTCTGACTAATACTTAACCCAAACTCTGTTGCAACTACTTCCATCTATCCACCTTTTCTTGCCCCCTCTTCCACTCTCACCCCAATTAAGACATCATCGGCAAAAACTAAGGTTCTAGTGTCTCTTCCGTCTATATTCGGTTTTCCCCTCTTCGTAGTATTTGATCCTTACGACAGTAAATAGAGTCGGTGATAAAACACTACCTTGCCTCAGTCCCCCCATTTATTTCAAAACCAAACTGATCTACCCTCATTTGTCCCGACCCCAACTTTCACTCCCTACGTATGTACTTTTTATCCTCTCTATCAAACCTCGTCCAACTCCCTTTGCTCCAGACATTCCCATTTCTTTTCCTCGAGGCAGGCGATCGTTTCCTTTTCAAAATCTAAAAAGACAATATCATTCTTTTCCATTTTCCCCTCCTTTTCCTATTTGGCGGGTGAAAAAATGGGTCATAGTGGTCGCCCCTTCTAAATCCTATTGTTTTCCCCTCTTAGACTTGGTTTGACAACCTCCTTTTATCTTGTTCTTTACCTTTTAAAAAAAACTTTTTAGCCAGACACATAAGGTTTACTCCTTAGTTTTGGGACACTTCTCCTATCCCCTTTTTTTAAAAAAGGGTACAATAATTCCTTTCTTCCAATCTTCTGGTACTTTCTTTTGCTTCCGGGCTGCACAAATTTATCAAAATAACCTAATTTCCTTTCCCCCGGGCTGATTTAATCATTTCCACTGAAATTCCCCCCTCCTGAGCTCTACCTTCTTCATTGCTCCTAGCGCACGTCCCACCTCTTGTTCATTACCTCTATCCCCTCATCTTTTTCACTCTTTTCTTTTTTCTATTTCTTCCGAATTTGAATTGTGTTACATTAAATGTCTTGGGAAATACTCTCTCCACATGTCTTTATTTCCTGGGATTATTGTGCTTTCCTTATTATTTCCCATAGCTTTGATCCTTTTTTGCTGTTTTTGACTTTACCAAATCCATAAATCTTTTCTTTTCCCCTGAAAACAGTTTCTCCTTACTAGAAATTTTTCTTTGTTCTATTTTTTTCCCTACCCAAAATTTTTTTTCCCAGCTCCCTTGCCCTGGGTACTCATTTTCATGTTCTCAACTTGTCTCTTCTTTCTTTTTCCCATGCCCCTTTCTTCCCCCTTTACTGCGTCGTCCCCTGTCATTCCCCCATCGAGTTTTTCTCCTTCCTTCCCCCACGGGTCTTCCCACAAAACCCTCTGCATTTGACACAAACCCTTCTTAAACTCTTCCCATTTTTCCTTCTACTCTTTAAATTTCTTGGTCGGGCTCTGATTATTTTATTTTTGTCAACCCTTTCTTTTTCGGGACTTGGATTTTCCCAAAACTTTAAGCCGTTTGTGCCCTTTTCTTCGCCATTTTTTGGGCTCTTGGCCAAAAATCTAATTTCCCTCAAAATCTTGTCGCCGTCCCCTATCTGATGGCACCACCCGCCTCTTCAAAGGGATTTCCTTATTCCCTTCCTTGCAGATATAATCAATTATTACTTGCAGCCTCACCTATCATATCGATTATTTGTTGCTTTTCGGTTTTTGGGAAACCAAATGTTTCCTATTTGTAATAAAAATAATAATAATAATAAAAAATAAAATAATAAAAAATTAAAAATAAAATAAAAAATAGGGTCGTTATTAAGACTGTTTTAATAGGTTATCGACAAGAGCTCCATAGGGAGTTTGTTCGTGAATATCCATTTTTAGAAGTAAGTGAACAGAGAATAGCTGACCAAAGAAGAATTATAGTTAAAAATAAAATGTTACCAGTAAACATATTAAATAGAATAAAACGCGAAGTGAAGAACGAACTACAAGCGCATCAAGATGATAACGGCAATACATCAGCAGAGGACAGCGAAGAAGAAGACCACTTCATACCAGAGCTACTAGAACTACCAGAAATACCGGTATTGCCATACCTGCAAGAACTTTCAAATCTACCAGACACACCAGAACTTCCAGACCAACCAGAAAGTCCAGACCTATCAGAACGTCCAGACCAACCAGAACATCCAGATTTACCAGAACGTCCAGGCCTACCAGAACATCCAGACCTACCAGAACGTCCAGGCCTACCAGAACGTCAAGAACCACTAGAAATACCAAACCAACCAAGAAGATCAAGATCCCCAGAACAACTAGACGATCAAACACAAGAGGTAGATATGCATAACGCAATAGAAAATACACCTGACATGATCAATCTAAAGAACATCTAGCTTTAGCATTTACAACAGCCATGTCAGAGTTTGCGCACATACAACCAAACAGAAGACCATACATACCTAAACCCAAGCATTCAAAGGAAATGAAGACAGCGGTACACATAATGAACACACATATTTTATCAGATTACACACAAGACGAACTATCATTTGCAGACGTTCATGCGGCAATTTATTGTGCCGCTGTAGCAGTGGTTAATATTTGGGCTTAAAGGTAAAATCTGCAACATCTTCAAAGACAAAACAGGAGAAGAAAAGTACGAAATAGAAAAGCGACTAGTTGGGAGAATCGTTGAGCTTAGGAGAGATATCGGTCGACTGGAACAATACCGAATGGGTAATCGATCTAAAAATGTGATAAGATACTGCCAAAATATATTTGAAAGATTCAAGGTTCACGCAAAGCATGAAACACTTAACGAATTCATTCACGAATATTTGGATACACTTAAACAAAAGTAAGTGCTCTAGCTAAGAGATTCAAAAGATATAAAAAATGTAGTATTAGAAAAGAACAAAACCGAATGTTTAAAGAAAAGGAAAAACAGTTTTACCAACAACTATCTAGTACCGAAGAAATAATAGGAAATGGAACACCAACTAAGACAGAGATAGAAGAGTTTTGGACAGGAATATGGGGTAACCCGGTAGCACACAACCAGGATGCACAATGGATTCAAGATGAAATAGCTAGGATGAGCGATATTAATGAGATGAGATTCGAAGGTATAACTATTGATGATTAAAGTCGACAATCAGTGCTACACATAGCTGGATAGCACCAGGTAATGATAATATTCAAAATTTTTGGTATAAGAAATTCAATACTACTCACAATCAAATTAGAAAATGTCTCATCGAGTTTATAAAATGGAGTTAAAGAAACCCGAATTCTTTACTGAAGGAGTAACCTTTCTCAAACCAAAGGACAATGACACGAAGAACCCAAGTAAATATCGGCCAATTACATGTCTACCAACTATATATAAAATATTGACTTCATGCATAACAAATAAAGTATATAACCATTGCGAAGAACACAATATCATGGCCGTGGAACAAAAAGGATGCTGTAAGAACTCACAGGGATGTAAAGAACAACTTATTATTGACTCTACTGTAATGAATCAGGCACACAATAAGAAAAGGAATATTCACGTAAACTACATTGACTACAAGAAAGCCTTTGACTCAACACCACACACATGGCTTATTCAGATTTTACAAATATATAAAATCAACCCAGTAATTGTAAACTTTTTGAAGACAGTAATGGAGACATGGAGAACAACACTAAAACTAAATATGAAAAACCAGCAGATAGCTACAGATCCAATACAAATTAAACGTGGCATTTTCCAAGGTGACTCATTAAGTGCATTATGGTTTTGTCTGTCATTAAACCCACTGTCGCATATGCTTAACGAATCAACATACGGATTTAAAATTAAGAACAATAATGTGGTATGTCACACAATTTCCCACCTATTCTACATGGATGACCTAAAGTTGTATGCATCAAATTTTGCTCAACTAAACAGTCTAGTCAATACAACATTAGAATTTAGTCAGATATCTGCATGGAGTTTGGAGTAGACAAATGTAAGACGCTACATATCGAAAAGGGTAAGGTTACACAAGCAGAAGAGTTCCAGCTAGATGATGGAAATAGGATTGGAATAATGGACGATAACGATGTATACAAATATTTAGGATTCTCACAAGCTGCCAGAATTGAACATAAAGTTATGAAAGCAAAATTGATAGATTCATACAAGAAACGACTAAAGTCTATCCTCAAGACGCAACTAAACGGTAAAAACAAGATCACAGCAATAAATACATATGCTGTACCAGTACTGACATATTCATTCGGAATCATTAAATGGACGCAGACAGACATCCACGCGTTGGAAATATTAACTCGTACTTCACTTACCAAACACAGAATACATCATCCTAAATCAGCAATAGAGAGATTGACACTTCCAAGAGAAAAAGGAGGACGGGGCCTAATTGATCTGAACAACTTATATTATAAACAAATAGACATTTTAAGAAAATACTTTTTTACAAAGAGCAACCAATCAACACTGCATAGGGCTGTGGTGCTAGCTGACAAATCATTAACTCCACTCAATCTAGCAAACGAAAATGTCAATCTACAAGGGAAACTCATAACTGACGCTTCAAAAGAGTTACGTCTCTCAGAAAAGACCCTACACAAGAGACATTATGATGAACTACACAAAGGTCACGTAGATATTAAAGCATCAAATAGGTGGTTAAACAACGGGGAACTATTTGGAGAAACAGAAGGTTTTATGATGGCTATTCAAGACAGAGTGATTGCGACGAACAATTATAAAAAACATAATACAAGATGCGACAGTAAACGATCAATGTAGAAAATGTAGTGCAAAGGGTGAAACAATCGAACACATCATATCCGGGTGCAAGTCACTATGTCAAACAGATTACCTCTACAGACATAACCAAGTAGCTAACATTATTCATCAAAAACTAGCAATCAAGTACAACCTCATTGACACACACACACCTTACTACAAATACAAACCAGAGAAAGTACTAGATAGTAAAGATTACAAATTATATTACGACCGCACAGTTATAACAGACCAACGATACATCACAACAGACCGGATTTAATAATAATTGACAAGAAGAAACAAGAAACTACCCTTATCGACGTTGCTATCCCAATGTGCCATAACGTCGAGACCACGTGGAAGAAAAAAATTGACAAGTATAGTGAACTTGCAATTGAGATCAAGAAGATGTGGAAACAGAAAAAGGTAAATACAATCCCATTCATTATATCAGCCAACGGCATCATACCGAAGAAGCTACATGAAAGCATTAAACAACTAGATCTTCAACCCAATGTATACATCGAGACTCAAAGGCAGTAATACTCAACACGTGTAGAATAGTTCGTAAATTTTCTAAACTAAGAATGATACTTCGAGATTTCGAGACAGCTTCCATCCTGACATGGTTTTCGTGGTTTCCCATAGTCCGAAGAGCAAATGCTAGGATGGCGACGAGAAATCGGCCACGACCGTACACAGCAGAAAGAAAACATCATCTACAAACAATATTACAATTTATAAATGACCTATTTTAGTTAGAGTTAAGACATAAGTAATAATGTATGTAATAGGTACACATGGAAGTACTTGACGTAAGTCCGTACAACATGTTAGCTCCGGTTTTAACCGAGTTTGTATGAAATACATCCAATAAAATAATAATAATATAATAATAATAATAATAATAATAATAATAATAATAATAATAATAATAATAATAATAATAATAATAATAATAATAATAATAATAATAATAATAATAATAATAATAATAATAATAATAATTTCTTGCTTGATGCTTTCACAGCCCGAAATATTAGAGAAATCAAATATTTTACGAGTCATTTCGCTGTGTTCGTTTTTTATTAAATTACCTGACGTTTCGATACGACTGTGCGTATCATCATCTGAGGCAACACTGAAAAACTTTACATTTGAGATTGTTTTTGTTGAATTCTTTTGCTTCTTCTTTGGCTCTGATTGTCATTGTCCAAAGAACTAGAAACATCTTGACTTCCTTGATGCTGTTGCTGCTGCTGCTGCTGTTGTTGTTGTGGCAGTGGTGGTGGTGGTTATCTCAAATGTAAAGTTTTTCAGTGTTGCCTCAGATAGTCAGATGATGATACGCACAGTCGTATCGAAACGTCAGGTAATTTAATAAAAAACGAACACAGCGAAATGACTCGTAAAATATTTGATTTCTCTAATAATAATAATAATAATAATAATAATAATAATAATAATAATAATAATAATAATAATAATAATAATAATAATAATAATAATAATAATAATAATAATAATAATAAATACAAAATAAGTTCTCCGAAATTTGCATAGGGTGGGTGGGTCTAATTACCCGATTAATTGAAGAAAAAAACTAATTATAATTTTTTTTTAAAACATATCCATGTATGGTATGTAATGAAAGATTATAAAGTCTACATTTCAGATAAATTGTATTATTTAAAAAAATGTACTGTATAGTCATCAGAGGTCATGAAAGGTCAAACTATGACGTGTCTCATAGAACTCTCAATATTAAATGATGTATGTATATTTTTGACCATATGGATATAGTGGAATAAGCGCATAGCTGTCAAGCATAATTAAGTATATTTTCAAGTATGCACAAACTAATTAACTATGTCAAACTTAAATGGTCAAAGGTAAATCAAAGGGCAAAAACCTAATAATTTTAAACGGTTAATTATTAGATTACAATTTGACAGTGACATTGAATGATAACAATCAAGTGATTGATTGATTTGCGTCTTTCAATACTCGTCATGACAAACAAAAAATAAAAAACAATGAACAATACACAACTATAAACTATGAAGGATAAAATATATGAGTATGGTTGACATACTAAAAAACTTTATAAAAGCCGAAAGAACTGGAAACTTGCTTCTTCATTTGAAGTCAGTGCAAGAAATGTTGCCATTCTTTGCATCTTTTTGGATGAGCGTAGCGAGCGTAGCGAGCGAAGCGAGCGAAGCGAAGATTCCATTTCACTACACTGGAGAAAAAAATCCGGAATGTTTTTTTTTTTCTTTCTTTTTTTTTTTTTGTATTTTTGTGTGTCTGTGAACACGATTCCGGCTAAACCAATACTCCAATTGCGATGAAATTTTATGGAGGTCTATGAAATCTCTGAACGAAGAACTGCACGGGGGGAAAAATCGATCGAAAATTTATTTCTCATGAAAATCGCAATTTTACGTTTTTTTTCGATTTTTAACAAAATTCTTTGATTTATAACACCTGCATGCTTTGTCCGATAGTAATAATTTTTTCACACAACCTTTATTTTATGAATTTATATATTCGTGTGAATTTTGAGCGTTATCGAAAGATAAATTTCTTTAAATAATCGCATTTTTTGGAATTTTTTTGATTTTCAAATTTCTTTGGCTTATAGCACCTACATGCTTTATCCGATCGTAATGATTTTTTCACAGAACCTTAATTTCATGAATTTATATATTCGTGTGAAATTTGAGCGCAATCGAAAAATTATTTGTTATGAAAATCGAAATTTTACGATTTTTTTCTTTTTTTAAATTACGAATAATTAAAAAAAATTAAAATTTAAGTTTATTTATGACAAGGTTCTCATACCATGCTTTAACATATAACCCATTAGGGCCTACCTCTGTTTCTGATTCTATGGAGTACACATAGAATTCGTTTGGACATTTATGGCCATCTAGGCCTACTTGGTTGTTTGGGTCATCTTCTTCATCTATGCCTACTTGGTTGTTTGGGTCATCTTCTTCACCTTCCGACTCTTCCGAATCTTGATGCTCTTCAACGGTGTGCACCTGTCTGCCCTTAGTATTCCGGCGGTCTGCACCCTGTTTGCACCCCTTAGCGAAATGATTTTGTTGGCCGCACTTCGCACAAGTTTTGCCGAATGCTGGACATTGGCCTCTTTTATGAGTATAAGCACATTTTTTACACAAGTACGACTCTGTACTGGGGTCGGTCTTTGAAGTAGGCCTAGACCTGTTAGGTTTAAAGGTCTGGAATTGTTTATTTACTGCATTAACGGAGATGCTTTCTTTCTTTTGAATTTCTCTTGCTGTAGTTTTGCTTTCTTCAGATGACCTGCACAAGTCTGACGCTCGCACTAATGTTAGGTTAGGTTCACCAAGTAGTCTCTCCTGAAGACGCTCATCTCGAATTCCCAGCACTATTCGGTCACGAATTAGCTTCTCTGTTTGATTATCAGTATTAAACTCACACTGTGAGGCCGCATTTTTTAATTCTGTTATGAACTGGTCTACACTTTGTCCCTGATTCTGCTTGATTTTGAAACATTTGAACCGCTCGAACACCTCATTTTTTCTCGGGGTACAGTATTTTTCGAACTGCTCTAACACTTTATCAAGGTTGTCTTCATCCCCATTCTCAAATTTAAATGTATTTAAGGCTTCTAGGCCTTCGTTACCCACTAGACTTAAAAACATTGCAACCTTCTCTTCTTGTGTGTCTTTATAGGCTGTGCCAGTTTTCCGACACATTACCACTTAGACTAAGTTCTTGCGGTGGTTTATGTATTCTGGACGCCCCTACATTAATTACTTGAGCATTTATTCCTTGCTCCGCCATTTTTCGTGACGAAATACACGCGGTCCTGGCTTAGGCCTAGGCTAGGGGCTACCTACGAAATGCGTGCAACACAATCTTCACATTACTGGACTTTATATCTAGTAACTCACTTGTCTGCTCTTGTCTTCCACTTCTGACATAATGTATGATTCGTTAGGAATACATTTAGGTTGGTTCTTATTAAGTGATACTTGTTTATTTTGTATTAATCATTTATTCAAGTTTATGTCAGACAGCTTGGCTTCACAGCCATCAACAACAAGACCCTGATACACATCAGCCACAAGATCAATGGTACACGACTACTGTTGTTGTTGTTACATATGTCAGCCATATGCTACAAATCTGCAACATCTTCAAAGACAAAACAGGAGAAGAAAAGTACGAAATGGGAAAAGCGACTAGTTGGGAGAATCGTTGAGTTTAGGAGAGATATCGGTCGACTGGAACAATACCGAATGGGTAATCGATCTAAAAATGTGATAAGATACTGCCAAAATATATTTGAAAGATTCAAAGGTTCACACAAAGCATGAAACACTTAACGAATTCATTCACGAATATTTGGATACACTTAAACAAAAAGTAAGTGCTCTAGCTAAGAGATTCAAAAGATATAAAAAATGTAGTATTAGAAAAGAACAAAACCGAATGTTTAAAGAAAAGAAAAAACAGTTATACCAACAAATATCTAGTACCGAAGAAATAATAGGAAATGGAACACCAACTAAGACAGAGATAGAAGAGTTTTGGACAGGAACATGGGGTAACCCGGTAGCACAAAACCAGGATGCACAATGGATTCAAGACGAAATAGCTAGGATGAGCGATATTAATGAGATAAGATTCGAAGTTATAACTAATGATGAATTAAAGTTGACAATCAGTGCTACACATAGCTGGAAAGCACCAGGTAATGATAATATTCAAAATTTTTGGTATAAGAAATTCAATACTACTCACAATCAAATTAGAAAATGTCTCAACGAGTGTATAAATGGAGTTAAAGAAATACCCGAATTCTTTACTGAAGGAGTAACCCTTCTCAAACCAAAGGATAATGACACGAAGAACCCAAGTAAATATCGGCCAATTACATGTCTACCAACTATATATAAAATATTGACTTCATGCATAACAAATAAAGTATATAATCATTGCGAAGAACACAATATCATGGCCGAGGAACAAAAAGGATGCTGTAAGAACTCGCAGGGATGTAAAGAACAACTCATTATCGACTCTACTGTAATGAACCAGGCACACAATAAGAAAAGGAATATTTACGTAAACTACATTGACTACAAGAAAGCTTATGACTCAACACCACACACATGGCTTATTCAGATTTTACAAATATAAAAAATCAACCCAGTAATTGTAAACTTTTTGAAGACAGTAATGGAGACATGGAGAACAACACTAAAACTAAATATGAAAAACCAGCAGATAACTACAGATCCAATACAAATTAAACGTGGTATTTTCCAAGGTGACTTATTAAGTGCATTATGGTTTTGTCCGTCATTAAACCCACTGTCGCATATGCTTAACGAATCAACATACGGATTTAAAATTAATGACAATAATATGGTATGTCATACAATTTCTCACCTATTCTACATGGATGACCTAAAGTTGTATGCATCAAATTTTGCTCAACTAAAAAGTTTAGTCAATACTTCATTAGAATTTAGTCAAGATATCTGCATGGAGTTTGGAGTAGACAAATGTTAGACGCTACATATCGAAAAGGGTAAGGTTATTATATATATTATAATTAATGTTTGGTGGTCAGTTCAAAGGCAGCAGATATTCGTTGCAGTACTGTTCCATCCATTCAGATGTATAATGCAACTACAATTCAGAGCTTAAAATGTACCCGTCCTGATGGTCTAGTGGTTAAGACGCCTGTCTGGAATGCGGGAGATCCGTGGTTCGATTCCCGGTTGGGGGCGGACTTCTTTTTTCCTTTTTTAATTTCTGAATTGTAGTAAATAATAACAATTACACCTACGGGGGTGTTTTCCGACTAACCAAATCGAGAAATAAACCCTCGCTCATACCTGCGTAAAGGTAATGACTACTGACATTATAATTAATGTTTAGTGGTCAGTTCAAAGGCAGCAGATATTTGTTGCAGTATTGTTCCATCCATTCAGATGAGAAGTAGAAGTAGTCTTCATCGCATTGGGTAACATTTCCCATGCGAGGCTATACCCATACCGAGCGTTATGTATAATGCAACTACAATTCAGAGCTTAAAATGTACCCGTCCTGATGATCTAGTGGTTAAGACGCCTGTCTGGAATGCGGGAGATCCGTGGTTCGATTCCCGGTTGGGGCGGACTTTTTTTTTTAAATTTCTGAATTGTAGTAAATAATAGCCTTTTATACCCTCTTAACCTCTTTTCCAAACACAATACATATATATCACCAAGCAAACATGGTTTCCAAAAAAGCAAATCAACTACCACAGCTATTTTTTCACTTCTTACAACTATCCACGATGCACTTGATAAAGGGGACGTTCCCAGAGACATTTTTTACGATCTTAGTAAAGCATTTGACACCATCGATCACTCTATCCTACTATACTAATAAATATCAATGGGAATCAGGGGCCAGGCTTCATTCATTGTTGTGTCTGCATCTATGTAATTAGATTTATTTAGTTGTCCTCCTTTGTAAATCAGTTTTTATAACTAAATAGGATAGACGTTAAATAAATAAATAAATAAATAAATAAATAAAATATCTGACCGTTCTCAAATAGTCGAAATCCGCAAACTCAAATCTAACACCTACCACCCTTTTCATTCTCAACCACTGATCCTGAAAAGTGGTGTCCTACAAGGAACCATTGTTGGACCACCCTTCTTCCTCCTTTATGTCAACGATATGCCAGAATGTTTCACCCCAAACACAATATATATATATATATCACCAAGCCAACATGGTTTCCAAAAAGGCAAATCAACTACCACAGCTATTTTTTCACTTCTTACAACTATCCACGATGCACTTGATAAAGGGGAAATTCCCATAGGCATTTTTACGATCTTAGTAAAGCATTTGACACCATCGATCACTCTATCCTACATATAAATTAGAATCAATGGGAATCAGGGGCCAGGCCAACTCCTGGATCTCCTCTTACCTATCTGGCCGGTCTCAAAAAGTCGAAATCCGCAAACTCAAATCTAACACCTACCAACCTTTTCATTCTCAACCACTGATCCTGAAAAGTGGTGTCCCACAAGGAACCATTCTTGGACCACCCTTCTTCCTCCTTTATGTCAACGATATGCCAGAATGTTTCACCACTGGAAAACTAACACAATACGTCGATGATTTCAGCCATATACTCACAGCACGAAAAGGAAAATCTTTAGCACCACTCTCACAAATGTCCAACGAACAAACTTCCATAATGTCACAATACTGCAACAAAAACCTCCTTTCTCTTCAACCGTCAAAAACGGAGTATTTAAACTTCCACTCACAAGTAATTCCACCCACCGAAAGCCTCCTCATTCGCATCTCATCTAAGAGCAATGCCTGCTCTGACGCCATCAAGTTCCTGGGTCTACATATGACTGACACCCTTGATTGGACAGACCACATAGACGCTGTTTGCTCAAAGATAAAGAGTGGTTGTTTCCTCCTCAGAAGAATAAAAGCCCTAGTCAGCCACAACGTCCTTATTTTCATATACCATGTTCGTATACACTCACACATATCATACGGACTTATTTTCTGGGGAAACTCGCCACAAGCTATACGAGTTTTAAGATTACAAAAACGGGCCATTCGAATTATAGTAAGAGCCTCTTGGCGTACCTCGTGTAGAAATATCTTCCCTACCCAAAAAATCTTGACCTTAGCAAGTACTTTGATACGTCTTGCAGCAGTCTTTGTCAAATCAAACCCTCACCTCTTCAAATTAAACTCAACTATTCATGACCATGATACACGATCGCAATAAAAAATTCATGTCCCAACTCACAATACAACGCGTTTCTCCAAAGGACCTCATTACAAATGTCTAACAATCTACAATCATATACCCACAGAAATTAAAAATATACAATCACTAGACTCTTTTAAATATACATTGAAATCATTTCTTATAAAACATTGCTTCTACATCATCAATGAATACCTTCATCCAGCTGACGTTTAAAAGGGAATGGGACACATTTGGCAGTTGGCACATAGCTATTCGCTCGGCCAAGATGCATCCGACGTATATGAAACTTGGCAAAGTTGTCAATAAAGCATACATGGACAGCCCTGTGGTCATATATTTTCAAAATTTTGTCTTAGTCAGCCGGGAAAAAATCCCGAAATGGTCAATTTTGGAGTTTTTAACAAAATCAAAATTCGTGAAAACTAATTTATTTTTTATAAATTATTTTAAAACCAAATTTGAAAATGTGTTACTGCAGAGCCCAATTATTCAGAGCCAATCATTATGTAAGCACATTTGTGACATATGTTCAAAATGTCACACACCTGTGGTGTCAGTCGGCCGAGCGAACAGCGATTTGCCTAAAACGCAGTGCGCCCGAACATACAAATACCCCACCCATAGCACTTTACACTCAACTTTCCTTCACACTCCTGAAACTACTATGGATTTTCATGAATACAATTTAATATAAACAATTCAATACAAAAATTAGTATTGTGTATAGAAATAGAAGGAAAGACATTATGAAATTATGAAATGTATATTTTAATGTATATTTTTATTAAATTATTAACAATATATGTATTACTCTTAACCATAGGCTAGGCTATTCACTTTCTCTAAAAAGAGTGGTGCAACGTACCAGTCAATGTGAATAAAGTTATTATTATTATTATTATTATTATTATTATTATTATTATTAAGAAATCTCGAGCCACGAAGAGCCTTGCTGAAGCACGTAACACTAACACGGCACATGTAGTTGGTTCTCCCACAAGTGCTCCTTGCACAGGGAAGGGAAATGATTAACTGGGCAGTCTTTGAGTTGTTTTATTACTTTTTGATTTTATTTGTATGTCCGTTACCTTGATAATGGGCAGAGGGATCTGCCCGAAAGGTTGGTAAATAAAAACTTTGTACCTCGGAAACTCGAAAGAATTTATTGTGTCACATCACATCAGAGAAAACCTACGTAAAAAAAAAACACACGCACATTAGTAGTATTGTACTTCCGGGTAAAACCGTGTCTTGTATTTTGGTTCACCGACCAGCGTTTCGGCTCCAATACAGGAGCCATCATCAGGGTCCTTCCTCTTTGGTCATCGACCTCGTACTGGAGCGTTGTCCACCTCACCTCTACAATGCGTGTCTACTGCCGCGTCCGTGCTCTCGTGCTCTCCGGCGAAATTAGGTGCGGGGCGGCGAGGTCATATGCATTCTCCTGGAGAAGGTGCGGGTCAGCGAGGTCGTATTGTGTAACTGTGTTGCATGGGGCAGTACCCACTTGTCTAACATTAGCTTGGTCCCTAGCAAATCTAGTCTGGCTTCTTGTTATTCACCGTGCGTCAGTGATAGTTTCGTGAACGGTCTGTGGTGGAATTAATGGTGTTGTACTTTGTAGTTGTCTTGTTGGAGCTTTATTCCTAATCATGTCACTCTTAACTATGCTAAGGATCGGTTTTCACGCAATTGCTAGCCTTTGGCTATCATCCCTCTTGTTAATACACATGTCCTCTTTCTCAATTTCTATAGCCTCTCTTATTATACGAGGATACAAATGAGGGACTGGTGCAGCTATTATGGTATTCTCAAAATCGAATTCATGGTTTTCCGTGATTGTATGTTGGGCAATCGTAGATTTAGGGTCACCAGTTTTGGTCGCCAACATGTGTTCCCGCACGCGGTGGGACACATTTCTGCCTGTTTGTCCAACATATACACCTTTGCATGACCCACAGTGAATTTTGTAAACTCCTCGGCCCTCTAAGGGAATGGTATCTTTAGTTGACCCTAACAAGGCACAAATTTTCTTGTGTGGTCTGTAGATTGACTTCACTTTATGTTTACCGAGAATTTTACCGATTCTGTCTGTTGTACCGTTCACATAAGGTAAATACGCTATTAACCGAGGTTTAGCCTCTTCTTACGTTGTTGTCCTAGTGGTTCCACACACAATACGACCTCGCCGCCCCGCACCTAATTTCGCCGGAGAGCACGAGAGCACGGACGCGTCAGCAGACACGCATTGTAGAGGTGGACAACGCTTCAGTTTGAGGTCGACGACCAAAGAGGAAGGACCCTGATGATGGCTCCTGAATTGGAGCCGAAACGTTGGTCGGTGAATCAAAAAACGAGAGACGGTTTTACCAGTAAGTACAATACTACTCACATAAGCAACCGTGAAAGTTTAAGACATTGCATATATATATATGATAAAAACAAGGATCTTGGGTAAAACCGCGTCGAAAATAAGATGACCCAGGGCAGAAACTGGGCGTCCACCGACGTTTCGTCTGTACTACGTCAGACATTTTCAAGGTTGACTGTGACTCTACGGAGGTTGGAGTCACAGTGGTTGGCAAGCACGCAGCGCCCGCCTTATATAGCCTCGGCTGAAGGTGCGAGGCGGCGAGGTTATATAGAAAATAGGTGCGGGGCAGCGAGGTCATATCGTGAAAAGGTGCGGGGCGGCGATGTCATATCGAAAAAATATACGGATGGTGGCAATTGAGAAACAAAATAGCACAGCTTACTGTAGTGAAACCTTTTTAGTCCGGCTTCTTGTCATAGGACCTGATTGATTGTCTTTTGAAATGTTATTCGTGCTTAGAATTATGGAATCTGAAATTTGCACCACCCCTGAGGGATTTGGCAGAATAGGTCTACGGACTACATTTCGAGGCATGAAAGCAGGTTTCCAAGCAAGAGGGAGGCTCTGGCTATCATCTCTTTTGTTCATGTTATTTGATAGATTTTGATAGATTTTGAGAATAAGGCCCTAGCTGCAGCTCCTAACAAACCATCTTCTTGGATATGATATGTGGACGACGTCTATGCCATTTGGCCCCATGGTGTGGACAAGTTGAATGAATTTCTTGACTATCTAAATGGTATCCATTCGAATATTCAGTTCACCATGGAAGTAGAATCCAACGACTCACTTGCTTTTCTCGATGTCTTGATAATAAAGAATGTTGATGGTAGTTTGGTACACACAGTCTATAGAAAACCCACCCACACCAACTGGTATCTGAATGCTGCTTCCCACCACCGTCCTTCACAGTTATTTTCAGTGGTTAACACTCTGGTCACCCGGTCCAGGAACCTTACTGACAAATCTCACTCAAGAGAGGAATTTGACAAGCTCCGTGAAGCTCTATCACTCAATGGTTACTTGGACCGAGACATAACCAGAGCGTTTAAACGTGAACTGAAGAAATCTGAGGATGATACTGAGGACAAGGAGAAACCACGGTCAAAAGCTTTTCTTCCATATGTGAAGGGTACCACAGACGTCATAGGTAGAATCCTCAATCGTAAGAACATCGAAACCATTTTCTCCACTGACAGAAAAACCAGCTCCTTTTTGAGAAGTGTAAAGGACTCAGTTCATCTGGAAGAAAGAGGGGTTTATGAGGTTCCCTGTGGCGACTGCGATCAAACGTACATAGGCCAAACAGGCAGACGCATAGCAGTGAGGATAAATGAACACTCTAATGCTGTTAAAGCAGGGGACAAGAAATCAGCCCTGGCTCAACATGCTAAAGCTTACTCGCATGTGATAGATTTTGACAAAACAAAAACTATTTGCCCTGTACAACAGCTCAAGCCACGTATTATCCGTGAATCTGTGGAAATTGAGAAACGGCCGAATAACATGAACAAAAGAGATGATAGCCAGAGCCTCCCTCTTGCTTGGAAACCTGCACTCATGCTTCGAAATGTAGTCCGTAGTCCTATTCTGCCAAATCCCTCAGAGGTGGTGCAAATTTCAGATTCCATAATTATAAGCACGAATAACATTTCAAAAGACAACCAATCAGGCCCTATGACAAGAAGCCGGACTAAAAAGGTTTCACTACAGTAAGCTGTGCTATTTTGTTTCTCAATTGCCACCATCCATATATTTTTTCGATATGACATCGCCGTCCCGCGCCTTTTCACGATATGACCTCGCCGCCCCGCACCTATTTTCTATATAACCTCGCCGCCTCGCACCTTCAGCCGAGGCTATATAAGGCGGGCGCTGCGTGCTTGCCAACCAATGTGACTCCAGCCTCCGTAGAGTCACAGTCAACCTTGAAAATGTCGACGTAGTACAGACGGAACGTCGGTGGACGCCCAGGTTCTGCCCTGGTTCATCTTATTTTCGACGCGGTTTTACCCAAGATCCTTGTTTTTATCCTATGACGGGCCGCGAAAACCTACAACAATCCATATATATATATATATATATATATATATATATATGTTTGTTCTTAAGTTTTCGCGGACGTATTGTATGTTGTAATTGTCTTCCGGGACATTCCGCCGCTTGTTTGAGTTTGCTGCTACAGACCTTTGTCTGTCGCCTGGCACTCGACGTTTCGCCAGAATCACATCTGGCATGATCACGAGTCACTCACTGTACGTCTTCCTTCTTCAAGAACACGCATTCGACTGACAGTCTCCAACCCAACTGCGCGCGTCCTCGATCGAGTTTGCATGCCTCCTATTGTGGTGGAAATAGGTGCGGGGCGGCGAGGTTGTATTGGAAATGCAGAGATTTGTACTGTGTTGCTCGAGGAAGGCTCTTGTGTAGTAGCGTTTGTTGTGTCTGAAGGTGGTATGTGTTTGTTTACCACACACATGCTTTGCACATCGCAAAATCAACACCATGCTAAGAAGTGCAAAGCAGTCAATCCCTCTGGAGTCGCAAGGAGTCTACGAGGTCCCCTGTGGTTCGTGCCCCCAAGTCTATGTGGGCCAAACAAATAGGAGAATATCGGCTAGAGTGAAGGAACACGAACTCGCAGTAAGACAGGACAAAGCAACATCCGCATTAGCTCAGCATGTAAGGAAGGAAGGCCATTGGATAGACTTTGCCAACACTAGAACTCTAGCAGTAGCCCCTGTATATTACCCTCGTATCATACGCGAAGCCATCGAGATAGAAAAACGTCCCTGCAACATTAACAAGCGAGATGATGCCCAGAGACTGGCAACAGCATGGAAACCAATCTTGGTCCAATACCAAGTGGTAAACAAACACATACCACCTTCAGACACAACAAACGCTACTACACAAGAGCCTTCCTCGAGCAACACAGTACAAATCTCTGCATTTCCAATACAACCTCGCCGCCCCGCACCTATTTCCACCACAATAGGAGGCATGCAAACTCGATCGAGGACGCGCGCAGTTGGGTTGGAGACTGTCAGTCGAATGCGTGTTCTTGAAGAAGGAAGACGTACAGTGAGTGACTCGTGATCATGCCAGATGTGATTCTGGCGAAACGTCGAGTGCCAGGCGACAGACAAAGGTCTGTAGCAGCAAACTCAAACAAGCGGCGGAATGTCCCGGAAGACAATTACAACATATATATATATATATATATATATGATATATTAAACTTTACGGAAATAATCACGTGTTTTATAAAAGTTGTTAAACACTAATTTTTAATCTCCGACGTTTCAAAAGACTAGGCTTTCAGTTTCAAGAAGACATGGGATAAAAACAATACATCAGCAGTACAATAAAAATAAAAACAAACCAAACCGCCTTACAAAGGCAAACCATCAAAAGGCAATAAGATGGGTGACTATAATAGAAGTCAAGCAAAGAGCTTTGCACAGTGATGTGGTTGCAATGTTTTCACTACATTTAAATTGTTTATGTACTAGGAAGCTTCGCAAACGCTTTTTCGGACGCGTTGTTGGATGAGCGTAATTGGTGCATTGAGCTGCCATGTGTTGTGCGGATTTTCTGTTGTTCTGTGAAAAAATCTTTACTAAGTCGAAGAATTTTTTAAATCAATTTAAATTAAATACAAAATTAACTTACATTTTTCAATTATTCGTAATTTTTAAAAAAGAAAAAAATCGTAAAATTGCGATTTTCATCAGAAATAGTTATTCGATTGCGCTCAAATTTAACACGAATATATTAATTTATAAAAATAAAGGTTCTGTGAAAAAATCATTACAATAGGATAAAGCATGTAGGTGTTATAAGTCAAAGAATTGTTTTAAAAAAAGCAAAAAAAACGTAAAATTTCGATTTTCATATAAAATAATTTTTCGAAAACACTCAAATTTCACACGAATATTTTAATTCATAAAATCAAGGTTCGTGAAAAAATCATTACAGTCGAATAAAGCATGTTGGTGTTATAAGCCAAAAAATGTTTTTTAATAAAAAAATCGTAAAATCGCGATTTTCATGAAAAATAATTTTTCGTTTACGCTCAAATTGTACAAAAATATATTAATTCATAAAATTAAGGTTCTGTAAAAAATTATTACAATCGAATAAAGCATGTAGGAGTTATAAGTCCAAGAATTTAAAAATCGTAAAAAAATCGTAAAATTGCGATTTTCATAAGAAATAATATTTCGATTGTGCTCAAAAACGTGGCAGTTTTAAGTTCAGAGATTTGAAAGGTCTCCAGAAAATTTCATCACAATAGGGAATATTCCACTTAATATTTTATATTTTATTTTAATTCTTATTCATGTCTTAATAGTCACTGCACTTTTTTTTATTTAAAAAAATGTTTTTTGTGTAATTTAAACAAGAAGTAAATTGGACCCCCAGTTTGCGCGCCAAAAACGAGCGTGCGCCATCTTTGGACGGTACTACGTCATAACTGTGTTGAGTCAAGGCCAATTGGAAACTAAATGTACGTATATTTGTACATATTTACATACAGAAGGCGGTGCTCGCCCATCCGCTCAACACAAACAACTCCACAGGGATGTACATTTTCACCGTCTTTTGTTTTTCTTTTTTCGTATGTGACAGGAGATTTCGCGAGATCATTGTGATAAAGAATAACGAGCATTTTGTCTTGCATTTTTGCATAGCCTAGGACTATCATGGTATTCTTTATCTACAATAGGCTTTAATTAGTCATCAAAGTAAGGTTTTTGTGCGGGATGTGTGTCAGAACATGAACGTGCAGGCCTAAGGTTGGCAAGTTAAGCCTAGGGCTTGTCAAGTGAGTAATTTTAGTATTCACATACCAATGCCTATATCCTACAGGAACGATTGGCCTAGACTGTTGTATTATAAATAATTTTCTACGTCTAGGCCTAGACCTAGGACTGTTTCAGTTTTGTTTTTTGATTGCAATGTCAACTTTTCTCGTTTTCTGGCTAGAATGTCCGCCATCTGTTTACATTACTGTAGGCTACGCTAGGCGCTGCTTTGTGAACACCGCCGTCTTGATGTATATCTCGATCCTACTATAATACTATTCCAACATCTTTGGTCTGGATGTATGTTTATCCAGACGGCGTTGGATCAACACAGTTCTGACGTCACAGTCGTTTTTGCCGCTTTAAAAAACTGCTGTTTTTAAAACGGCTATAAATCACTGGATTATTATTTCACGGAAAAACAAAGTACATATTTGTAATCGGGACGAAATACTTCTTCTAAAAAATCTATTCGTACAGTATTTGGCGGAAGTGGAATATTCCCTATTGGAGTATCGGTTTAGCCGGAATCGTGTTCACAAACACACAAAAATACAACAACAAAAAAAAGAAAAAAAAAACATCCCTGATTTTTTTCTCCAGTGTAGTAGAATGGAATCTTCGCTTCGCTCATCCAATAAACTTGCTATTTGGTTAGACTTTTGTGCTAAGGATCGTCGGTTCAAATCTCCGTCGAGTTTTTTTTTAAATAATCTATTCTTTATGTATAAAACTCCAATTCGGGTGAAAGTCCTTTATATTTTTAATAGAAACGTTAAAGCTTTTGTACTTTTTTTGTTTATGTATGATAACAACAAATTAAACTCCTTTTCGGGTGAAAGTCTTTTATAAGATCATGATGTTTTTTGGACTATACACTACTCAAAATAAAACAAAGATTACGATATTTCAAAGGTTAATCAACCTCCTTCATCAGGTTTTTAATGACAGTTGAAACAAGACAACAGAATGGGCTTTAAAACAAATAAACAATGCCAACTAAACAAATCAAATTACACCAATCCACCAAAGAATCATAATAATAAATGTGGTTGTAGTTGTTGTTGTAACATAAAAGAACTTTGAAAAAATAAAAAAATAAAAGAAATCTTTGTTTTATTTTGAGTAGTGTATAGTCCAAAAAACATCATGATCTTAAACCAGACCTACTCTAAAATTGTTTCACCTTTGTAATATCAAAGTCTTTTATATTTTAAATAGAAACGTTCAAGGTATTGTAGGTTATTTTGTTTTGGATGATACAATTAATAAAACTCCTTTTCGGGTGAAAGTTCTTTATATTTTAAAAAAGAAACGTTAGAGAGAACTTTTATTTTTTTAACAAAACAAAACTCTGTTGAACAAATACAATTGCCACAAGGACACAGAATAAAAATAACATTCATTGATTAATAACAATTAAAAAAGGTTTAAAATTTAAATACAAATTCAAGAAATTAGTCATAATAATACAATTAAAAATTACATGTTTAGGCCATAAAGGTGATTCCTAAAAATGGAAATGGAACCTTTCAATGCCACCATCGATACGTCTTGTATCAGTGTTTTGCCTAACTTAAAAGTGTTGCAAAAATCAACAAAAAACTTTGGGATTGTCCCCCTTGCACCAACAAACAATCCGATGACATGTATTGGGTTTGCATGGTATTTGTCTGCAAAGTATGGTATTGTTGGTCGGTATATGTCCTGTTTTTCAGTGTTGACTTGTTCAGCTTGATCTCCACTGCGTTCAAAGCGTATCGTCGGGTCAAGTATGAAACCTTCCCTTGTAGTTTAATTAACTGCAATGCTGTCGATCCGCCGAATACTTCCAAGTGCAGACAAGCCGTTCACTTCTTCAGCTACTTCCCAGCCTAGTTTCCGAAATTTATTGGCGATTAGAGACCGGACATGGTTATGACGACTGTTCCTAAGTAACTCTCCAGTCTCCATGTTTGCAGAAGCCAAGAACGTGAGGAAGGGTTTCTATCTCGCTATCGCAACGACGACAACGGTTACCGTTCATGCTTCTGCCATGGAGAACTCGAACTGGAGCCACATTACATGTCATTTTTAGTGCGTCTCGCCATTCGGAACGGCTACTTTCCTATAGAAAGCATACTTGTACGATTTCCCCCCCCCCCCCCCCCCCCGGTTTTTAATACGATATTTTCGTGGTATTTGGGCCGATTCTGACCAAACGGGTGGGGCTACAACGTTCATATTTTACATTGACATAAAGATTATGGTGATGTAGTGCCTCTCGAAAGAAAAATTTGAAAAAGTTGGTCAAAATTCAAAGAAATAAAGGTTTTAGGCCTTTTACAGGTGTATAATTAACAAGTAATATCAAGTATCTACAGAAAAAGTTATGAGATTCCACTTAAAAACGTAATCATTGGACATAAATATTCCAAAAAAGCTCATCCATCAACGCGACTGGAAAAAGCGTTCGCGAAGCGGCCTAGTATGAAAATCGAACGTAAAGTGAGGTGAACTTTGATAAACATGTTCAATTGCATGAAGATTTAAAGAGTAATTTCAGGAGTAAAATATTCATGTGCTAAAGAACAAATAATCATCTATCACTAGGAAACGCTCAGTTGGACGCGTTGATAAGCGAGCACGTGCTATAGCTAGACCCACATTGCACATTTTTTTTTTAATTTGCGACGTTCGCTGTCCACGAGGCCAGGTATCCAATATTATCTATTACTGCCAAGGTATTTAAGAAAACCCGTGGGTAAACCTTTACTTTGTAGATAAAATCCACCGCCATCTAGAAAACCTTGACATCATTTCCTTGGGAAAACTTTTTTAACTCTTTGGTAACAATTAATAATACACTGCTTCCTCGATAGCATTTTGATTACTTCTAGGTGGCAGTGCATAGTGGCCAGAAACCTCGTGCGACTTTTCGTTGCCATGGTAACGTTACTTTTATTAAAATGTAATTTTCATCTACACTACTTATCGGATCAAAATAAAATTAACATATTCGTGACCGGACGGACATTCTCAATGATTTGGTCACCTCAGATTTTGTCGCCGTTTAGTTTTAAATTTTTTTTCGATTAACTTTAATATAACTTTGTAACTTTTTGAACGATTTTGCCACAAAACTAATGGCATTCAATCCAGATCGAAGCTTGCGGATGGTCTAAATTTCAACTCGATCCGAACCTCCGTTCGAACGTTATGGCGCGAGACATAAAAAAACAAAAAAAACAGTGACTATTTTTTCCGGCAGAGTCAAATGGAAACTTTCGCTTCGTTCGCTTAACAATTACTCAGCCTTCGTTGTAAACTTTACAAATATGTTTAAAACGGATTGGAACTTGTTGCATCCTCTTTGCAGATCGCAACATCGCACTTACAAACGATGAAGTACTAAAAACTATTTTCACACCTGACACACAATCATTAGTCAATAATTATTTCAGATTCAACATTATTCAATAATTATAACAACGCAAAACGAACAAACAATGTCATGCTTAGTTCTGAAATAGCATACGTTGACAGATCCTACACAACATTTTTTACCCCCCCACATCCCCTAGCGGCTGAATATTGAGCCCGTTGGCGATCATGCGACATCTGCAGGTAGACACCGCACTGAGCTTGTGGCTAGCCCTATCAAACCTACAATGCACCATCAATCCAGATGTTATGAAATTAACCGTCTCGGTAGCTTCGAGGCAAAGCACTCGACTCTGATGAAATGATTGACAACAAATAACTTTATAAGTCAATATAAGTATATTTATTTCATTAAATTGACGACAATAGAGTATATTTTTTCTATTTTCAGGTACTTACTAATTTGTCACTAATAGTTAAACCAAATGCTGCTGCTTCTCGAATTTATAAAATATTTTCCAATTGTTGCCACTGTTATACAAAAGTCAAGTCAGAAGTGTGCTGTGAGATTGTTGAGAATGACACCAGCACCTTATATATTGTGTATAATTCACAATTGAAAATCAGTTGTTGTTATTTGTGTTTAAACAATATACACACAGGTTTCAGAACAGGATATTCAATCAATACAACATTTAGTCTTCAAAAACATTATTTAATTGTTTATTTTCAAAGTAGTTTTGAATTTCAGTCATAATTATTAATTATTATTAATGCGTAAATGCGAGGTCAACATCAAAATGGGGTTTAATAATATTATGTATTATTTACCTTGAAGAAAACATACATTATTAGGGGGCAAAATCCTGCCTTCGATGAAACGTAGCAATGTTCTAAAGGGTTAGGCGGCTCGCTGAACACTAAACGTTGGACACTCATCTATTAACGCACCTGTAACAAGCATGTGTGATTATTTAATAACATTGCCCGTCCAAAGAAAAGTCTTTGTACTTGTCGAAAAACTGTGGTTTAACATAAATTCAAATTACTGCTTTGTTATGGAAAGGAAACGCAACCACTGACGTTATTTTACATTTGTGACGTGAACGACAGTGGACGTTCTTGTCTTGGCCACACTCGAGGCGCATGTGTCAGGCCTGGCCAAGTACAACGAAGACCTCGAGATGGTCACTGTTTCCTCGGCCATCTAGCCGGGCACAAGGACAGTAGTGTGTGAAGTGTTTGTACTTGAGGTGGCTGAAGAGATGATGGTTGCGGTGGAATTCTTGGGGCAGAACACAGTGGACGTTCTTGTCTTGGCACAAGGATTAGATGTGTGAATGTTGTACTTGAGGTGGCTGACGAGATGGTGGTTGCGGTGGAACTTCTTGGGGCAGTAGACACAGTGGACGTTCTTGTCTTGGCTGGCTTTGCCCGGGCGTGGGGGCAGAAGAACGACGTTTTCTCGGAGAGAGGGTGCTGATAGTGGGTGGTCAGATCTGTAACAAATGGGGCGTCAGTTGAGATTTACAACTCCACACGATTGATTTTAAAATAATGAATATCTCGAAACATTTTTCTAATTTACAGCGAATCGGTTACACCGAAGATTCTTTCTGCATATTATCTGACACCCTTAACACGTTGAGTAAAAGTGTGTATGCGTATGTTTATTTATAAATCCATTAATGATTATCCTTAAGGCTGAATAAAGAAAAACATGTGACGAGAGGGCAAGATGCGATGAGAAGAGAGACGACACACTTACACCAGTCACCACGACAGTGTTGTCCACAGCGGCCAAGATAATTATCTTTTATTCACCTACAAATACTCGGTCTACCCGAAAAAGTAGGCTTTTCTTCAGAAACGTTTGAAAGGAAAAGGACCCTATCGTCTATGTTTAGGTTTACCTTTTGGCATCGTATACCCTCAGCCTCTTAACATGTATTTAACCTCAAAGGTATTCCATGATGTATAGTTTGTAACTTTTGTTTGTGTTCTATAGTCTTAAGTACTTGGTTTAAAGTTTGTTTAATTTGCAAATGGCACTCTTTCTGCAAAATGAAAAATGAAGGTGGAAAATTGGGAAGGATATCTGTACTACGGTTAATAGTCAAGACCCATGGAAAAGTGAATGAAGGAAACACAATAAGGGGCGTCCAAACTTAACCTGACATTCGATTTATTAAATGATGATGTAATAATGCTTTATCACCACCTTCTTCTTCTTATCGATGAGTCTGGCAGGGGATTAGAAAAACAAATGTTTTTTTATTGCAAGAAAAGGCTGGTGAATGTGTACACTCACAACACATAACAACATAAATTGGATAAAGCGAAGAACATTAAAGTTATCAAAAATGAAGGTTAGATCTTGCACAACATCATATTTTGCGTTATAACTGTCACTTCACCAGGAATTTTCCCTACCATTCAGTATTAAAGCTATTCGACCGCGTTTTTCTATTTTCCAAAATATGCTACCAAGTCAAAATATAGTGAATGGCTTTGAAACCTGACACTTTTAGAAAATCAAAACTATTTTTTTCAAATTTTCTGATCCAGTACACGGCCAATATCGCCTCTTCAAAGTAATTTCAAACTTCAATTCGCCAAGGCACACCATTCAACGTAGGGTGTTGTGTTTTTGTGACATTAATTTTCCAACTGATTTTCTATAGGCTTACTCAGAGATTTTTTTTTTTTTAATTGTCTTTCTTGCGAATTTTTTCGTTTGGCGGTATTTTGTACCGATCTTTACCGCCAAATGAAAAAATTCGCACGAACTATACATTACTATTATTACATGACCAATGCACCATATGGCATTAGTCATTAGTATAGGCATTAGTTAGTGTTGTAAAATCATAAACCAGGACATCATTTGATTGATTTCCCTACAAACAAAAGGCATTTTGGATCATTCGTCTTCTTTATGTCTAACCCAAATATAATTTTATTTATACAGAATACAGCCATTGGGATAGCTTGGTTAACCGAATTGGCTCAGTATTAGAGAGCGTGACTTATTGCCATTTGAGACATTATTCTGGACACACGGCCGAATATTATTTACCGTTTTCTGCTCTTTGGTACCACACGGCTGAGGACACCAGAGGTCTATAGGGATTTAAGTCATTTTAGACACATATTATATACGTTTCTGCTCGGAGTAAAAGCAGAAATTCGTTAATCAAGTAGCAAATTTTAAGCGACAATCAGCAGAGATTTTAAAGTGATACTAAATATTCGGGGAATATTATTCATCCAACAGTCTTAATGTACGGGTATAGAACTTGTATTTGTCGTTTCAGATTTACTAGCTAAAACGGAACCATCCAGCGATCATCTCACAAAAATGGTAACATTATTATAATGTAAAGAGTTATTTGGACTGTACACTGCACTCGTAAATAAAGGAAACTATGTGGCATAATATTTCTACAGCTGTTCATTCATCTGAAACGGGTTGAATGACATTTGACATAACTACAGTAAGAAAAAAACAAAATTCCAATTTTAAACCAATACTGCCCTGCTAGTATTGGGGAACAAACTTTGTTGTTCTTTTTGCCTGACCTCCAGTGGTCCCTTGGTCTCACCAATGTAAATGTCACCACATTGACATGGGATCGAGAAGACAGCAGTCTTAGACGATTGAGCATCATTCTTTGGCTTTGTTTCTGTTAGAATTCTTCTGTAAGTGTCAGGTGATTGGAAAACAGTTCGGACCCCAATCAGAGATAATATACGTCTATCTTATAAAGGACAATTAACCCTAGACAATAAACTTTACTGCTGCGTTTGTATCTATGCCACACATCACATATTATTCGCAGCTTTCTTCTCAACTTCATGAAAGGTTTTTCATCGCACGGTCTATGCAAAATATATTTATTTATCGTACAGGCGGGATAAATGACAGCCAGGTCTATTGAGGTACTTAAAAATAGTGAACCATTATTATAGAGTGTACCTACATTTTACACATCTATTCATATTATTTTCAGAAGCTATTTGACCCGGATATATATTATTTGACGAGTGTATTAAACTACTAACCGAGGTCTATATTTTTAACACTTACTTGTGTGAATTTTCGGAGACGTCCGTCTCCATCGTCAGACACTGACACACTGACACACTCATTCGTAACAAACAAACGTTAATGATTTATACAGATGTCTACACCACAAACAATTATATTGAAACATTGGCATGGTGTGAGTTTAATTTTAAACATATCGTGTACATTTTACTATTTGTCAGCATTCCCATGGCATATTGTGAATTACTTAAATTATGAGACTAGTTCGGGAGGTCGTGGGTTCCGACAATCCCGAATGTTTTACTTATCTAGTTCAGGATATAAAAGTTTAGTTATCAGTTATTCCCCTGAAAAGGGGTAATTTACGGCTTGTATATATTCTCGACCAGAAGTAAAGTACAACTAGACCCCTTGATTTTCTTATGATCGATGGTGTACAGGGCTATTGGAACAAATCAAGCGAGCTATAAAATTGTACACAATAAAAACGCGAATTGTATGGAATATTCTGTTCAAATTTACTTACTCCCATGAAACACGTCCATTACAAACCAATGGGTATGGTATATGCTGATGACTTGGTCTTTTATTTAGAAGGTGTGGATGTTGAAGAGATCGCAAGACGTCTTCAAGAAGTTTTAAAGAGGATGGATGATTGGTTTAAAACTCAGGAACTTGATATTAATTATAGTAAAACAAATTTTATGATTTTTCATAAGGCTAATGATAGAAGCATGAATGATATTCATTTGACGTTGAATTGTAATGGTAATCTAATTTCTAGAGTATATGAATTTAAATATCTTGGAGTTTTCTTAGTTTGTAATTTAAATTTTAAGAAACATTATGAATATGTATGTAATAAAGTATCATCAGCAATAGGAATTATAAGTAGAATGAAGAGGTTTGTAACAGAGAGAATGTTGAGGTTACTTGTAGATTCTTATATTCACTCTATTATTGATTATTGTTTAGTGGTTTGGGCAGTAAGACCTTCTACCGAATATGTTGTACTTCAGAAGAGAATTGACCATCTGTTTGATTCAATTCCTATGAGCCAAGATTTACAATCTGATTGCTTAACGATTGAGGAAAGAATGAAATATAGCGTACTGGTAAATACTTACAAAATATTGAAAGGTATGTATTCAGGTATTTTACCCAATATTTTTCAATTTGTTGATCGTGATAGAAATTCTATTCTAATGAACTCTTTGAAAGTTCCTAAATTAATTTCTGAATCATTAAGAAAGTCATTCTTGTACAGATGAGTATCCTTTTGGAATTCAATTTCTTATGATATTAGAAGCCAATTTACTGAGCTAGGAATAGTACAATTTAAAAGTAAAATTGAAGCAATGATAATGAATCGAAGAACAAAGAAGAATTGATTTTTACTATTTATTTGTGGGGCATTGTCTCTGTGTTTATGTAATGTTAATTTATCTTCATATGTTCTTATTCATGATTTTGCTGTTGTCTTTGTTTGTTCATTATTGCTTTGATTTTGATGTATTCAATGTATTTTCAATTGATATTTTTCTGCCTAGATTGTCTGGTTGCCGCCCACTGGTGGAACTTGCAACTTGAGTTAGGTGTCCTGTATCATTGCTGTGATCAGTTTTTGACTTGAACAATTTTAAATAATTATATATCTGATATAATTATATATTAGAGTCAAGATCTTTTGCACTAAATTGTTATCAAGATTTGAACACAAGAATGATGGTTGAACACAAGAATGAAGATTCGCGTTCGGTGGTTTCTTCCGCGAAAGATTGATTACTCCCTGATTTGCTGTTCCTGATTTTTGGCAAACCTCATATTCGTTTGAGTGGGATCGTCTAATAAATCAGTTTTTTTCTTTTCGTTTTTTTAAAAATGTTTTTATTTTTTCTTCTTCTTTTTTCTTTTCTTTCTTTTTTTCTTTTTTTCCTTTCCTTTTTTCTTTTTTCTTTTATTTTCTTTTTCTTTTCTTTTCTTTTTTCTTTTCTTTTCATTCCCCACCCCCTTTTTTTATATATTCGATTCATTCATAAATTGCATTTAATATCCTTTTTATTTGTTATCAAATTTGTTGAATATTTAATGCATTGTTGTAATATTACTATTTCAAATATTTACTTAAATGTAGTTCATTGTTGTGTCTGCATCTATGTAATTAGATTTATTTAGTTGTCCTCCTTTGTAAATCAGTTTTTATAACTGAATAGGATAGACGTTAAATAAATAAATAAAAAATAAATAAAATAAATAAAGTAGTATTTTCAACGAAGTACCTAAAAATTTTATTTCAATTTGACTCAATCGCGTATATTTTCCCCGGTCAGTAATTGACTCTATTCGAGGAAAACATATAATTACTTGAAAATATGCATGATTGAATGCTAAATTTCCATCAAAATGTAATCCTAGTTTATGGGGAGCCGTATTATTTCCCCGTCAGCTCAAATAGCGCTGCGAGCGATCCGGCCACTCTCACGCGCGGGAAAATGGTCGTACGGCACCCCATAAATTATGTTTGCATAAATTAGAACGTGTTTAGAGATTTGTTTAACTCTAAGTCTAAAGTAGTAGGATATTTTTATAATCAATTCATATGGGTCTACTCATACAATGTTATACCAAGACTTTTTATAAGTGTGCTATTGGCTTTATTTGGGTAGGCTATAACAGGCGCCAAAGTTTTTTCGAATCAAATTCTTCGTTCGACCACGAATATAGTCCGCCAAAAATTATTTTTCCTTTAAATTAAAAGTCGATTTAATCCAAGCAAGCCTAAAATACCTACATAAACATTAAAACGACTAAATCAATCACATTCTAACTAAATTATACCACTTAACTTTACAACAATATAGGGTAAGATTGATTCTTAAACGTTTAATACCCTATAATGCGTTTTGTATTAGGTTATCTCAGAGGTAAGTGTTCAATGGAAAATTACGTGTATGTGTGTACGTAAACAGTGACAAGGCAAGAATGATGTTTATCGCAAAGGGCTAAACCCAGGGAAGCTAAAAAGCACCTGTTGTAGTATAGCTATTCGTTCGGCCATGCAGCATCCGATATCTAGGGCGACGGTCGTCGCCCGCAGGCAAGCGCATGCGACTGCTTAGGCGACGACGAACTCGCGGCCCTGTTTACATCTACCCGAGTTGGGGTTTTTTCAGCTATCTGCACACGCCGCCCCGAAAGATTTACAATCTTGAAACTCGGTATATGAGCTGATATGTGTCCATGACCTACAAAAAAAAATCAACCCGATCCGATAACCCGTTCTGTGTTTAAAATGTGCCTGAAAATCGTTGAAATCCTTCCGGCTGGCTGGCTGGCTAGCTAGCTAATTCTCCGCGGAGATTAATTTAGCCTACAGAGAAAACGGTGCATCTTAGAACTTTGAAACTTGGACCACACTTAGATGTATCTCAGACGCAGTGCATTTTGCTTTCAAAACCAAAATCGGGTAACAGGGACCGGAGATAATCAAAATTTGGATGATAATCAAAACACATAATAACTAAGGCGTGGTCATTTGTACGAACTTGAAATTAAACATGCTCTTTCCCATTAAAAATATCTAGCGTCCAAAACACAAGGGACTAAGTTTGGGGAGACCGTGGGCCCAAAAATGTAAAAAAACAACTCTGAACTTTAATAAATTAATCATACAACGAAAACGCTACAACTGAGAAGTTTCAAACGTGGAATCTTTATCGTTCATTCTTTATCACTTTTGAATATGGAAAGCAAAATTGGGTAACGGGTACCGGAGAAAATCAAATTTATCAAAAGCTAGGTTTTTCCGTACTCTTATGAATAAGACGCTATACAGAGAGAACTGTACATCGCAGAACTTTGAAACTTGGACCCCACGCGCCTAAAACACAAGGGTCAAATTTGGGGGGACCGTGGGCCCAAAAAGTAAAAAAACAACTCTCAACTTAACAAATTTAATCATTCAAAGTCCATCATTCACGCCTCGATAGGAAACAAACAGCAAAAAGATGTAATATCCCCCACAAATACAAAAATTTGGGGGAAAAAAATCGGCAGCCAAGCTCTCCTTCGAAAGTCTTCGGCTGTGAATGCTGTGAGATAATATAGAAGTTGAGCCCAGCTTTTCATTCTTTCTCCCTAATTTCGCATTGAAAAGAAGTAAGATCATTTCGCCTGTTGATGAGCGCCAAGCCAACCATTTTCGTGGTAAAAAGTAAAAATTTTAAACTCAAAATCATAACAAAAATGGCTTGGCTATTGAATTTGGTTCATTACAAGAACTCTAAAAAGTCAATGGCCAAGCAATTTTGTTATGATTTTGAGTTTAAAATTTTTACTTTTTACCACGAAAATTGTTGGCTTGGCGATCGTCAACAGGCGAAATGATCTTACTTCTTTTCAATGCGAAATTAGGGAGAAAGAATGAAAAGCTTGGCTCAATTTCTATATCTCACAGCATTCACATCCGAAGACTTTCGAAGGAGAGCTTGGCTGCCGTTTTTTTTTAATTTTTTTTTTACAAATGTTTGTATTTGTAAGGATATATATATACACACAACACTGTATAGTTGTCTAGCAAATATATATGAACAACTTAGCAGTATTAGATAATCGATAATTTTAAATCAGACCGAAAAAATCAATAAAAAGGTAAATGATGGGACTTTTCAACAAAATCCAAATCGTAAAAAATATGCCGTTTACAGAAAATTATTTTTACAAAAGTGTGGCAAAGGTTCATTGATTTTTGTTTCCGTAATAACAGCACGCATCTTTCTTGCTTTTCTACTGATGTCTTCTCATGAAATGCCGCTTGATCTGAAACTTGTGTTTAAATCGCACTGGGCACATCGGGCACTGGAACTGCGGTTGTTTCCCGCACTCCTGGGTGATGTGTCGACTGAGGTTGTGTCGCAGAGTGTAGCTCTTGCCACATGCCGTGCACGGGAACTCCTTCTGCAGCTGATGCCGACCAGACGAGGTTAGCAGTTGGTGGTGCTCGGCGGCGAACAGGTTCGGTAGACCATCGGTGTCCATCTCGCACATCAGGTACGAGTTGTGGTCGAACGATCCTGCGCAGAGTATAAAGCAAGCATTACCAGCGGGCCGCTGCCAGCACCACTACATTCAGTGAGTAACAGTTAGACAGTTGCCAGATTGAACGTCACCATATCAGTCAGCATCAGGGCGGCACGCTACGCTACCTAAATTAGGCTTTTGGTAGCTGTCACACTAAGGTAGCAGTAGTCTTTTATACCACAGAAAACAAAACAACTTGTAAAAATACAGCCAAACTTTACACAATCAAAAGCAATGAGATCTAAAAGAAATGCCAAGCTTATGTACCCTCCTACATTGTCGCAATCTTAATACATAAATTCACTTTGCCCTGTGACTGCACCCTTGAAAAGCGTGGCAAAATTTTATTTGCAACTATTGTTTTTAATGTAAAAGTTCGTGCAAATTAATTTTGCCAAGCTTTGCAAGGATGCAGTCAAAGGGCAAAGTGAATTTACGTATTAAGATTGCATTTCTTTTAGATCTCATTGCTTTTGTTTGTGTAAGGTATTTTTACAAGTTTTTGTTATGTGTGGGATCTCATTACTTTTTCAAGTTCCATTGCAAAGTTATTTGTTAAAATATTATAATTTTATCAATGTCGATTTACTTGCTATGGTATTACCAATTAACAATAGAATTATAAAAAATGAAACTATATAACAGGTAGTAACGTTATAAATATAAATCATTGGACTTTTTCACTGTTAGTTAACAAAATATTTATTTAAATGTGATATTTCGATTTCTTTCCAGAAATCTTTATCAAACAAAATTAACAATTAAAAAACCACAACAGACAAGACAAGACAAGACAAGATTTGTGAAATGTTTTTTGTCTTGTCTGTTGTGGTTTTTTAATTGTTAATTTTGATTGATAAAGATTTCTGGAAAGAAATCGAAATATCACATTTAAATAAATATTTTGTTAACTAACAGTGAAAAAGTCCAATGATTTTTATGAATAACAATAGAATGTTAAATATCAAGTGGTCCAAAGACTTGCCTTTTGTACTCAATGTAAGTGATCATTGTCAAGTGACTATTACTTGTTGATTATATTCATGTAATGTCTTATTAAAACCTTTATTTGGAAGCCTTCCAACAAATATTTGTAACTTTTTCGAACAAAAGGCACTTCATCACTATTACTGTTCATGTAAAATAAGAACTTTGTAGCCCCACCAGTTTAGTCAGAATCGTTGGCAGATTGATACTGACGAATTAGACAGTAGAAGTAGCAGCAGTAGCTCCTTGTGATTGTGTGTGAATGATGTGTGTGATGAAGTGATTTTGAGCATGTTTTAAGTCACTTTTTCACCAAGAAGGAATGTTCGTAACCCAACCAAATTTGGTGAGTGTTGTCAGGTACCTAAATCCCCCCGATTTTTTAAATTATCAAGTTTACATCACGTTTCATGATAGCCCAGGTAAGATAGCTTTTCCCCCGGACAACAAGCTGAAAATTTGCACACAGGCTCAGTTGACCATTCTGAATAGTTAGTTAGTTAATGTTGTTTTAGGGCACTCAACAGTAGAGTTATCAGTGCCCATGTCAATTGTATTGGAATCTTCCAAATTTTCTTTTTCCATAATTATGGATTACCACCATGTTTTCTTCTTTCCAATGGGAGGAACGTATGGGAAGACGAGGGGGGTTACTGGGAAGGAGTGAGGATGTTGGATAGGATGGGTTAAACTGAGTGGGAACGGAGGAGTGCTAGTTGCAGAGAGGGCCGGCAAGTATGGAGACGAAAAAAGTGAAAGAAGAAAATGAATATGAGTAAGGCTGTGTGAATGAAGAAAGGTGTGATAAAAAGTTGCGCGAGAGCTCTCTTTGCAACACGCACCCCAACCGGCCAGAGCTCGCCCTTAGTTTTGGGGAATACACTACTCCCCTACTCACAGGCCAAACCACGGGAAGGTAGCGAGTTGGACTTTGAAGGCCCACAATTCTGAAGGATAGTCGCGAAATTAAAACCATTCTGAATGATAGTCGCGAAATTAAAACCAAGAAAAATTTCAGTATTTTCGTGATATCTCGAGAACGATGCAAAATATCTAAAAACTGATTCTAGACCGAATTGTGGTTTTGTTAGAACAATATAATGCACGAAAAAATATTCAAGAATAATAATCGGTGTGGTTTGTATTTAAAATATAAATTAAATTAATTAAATTTCTAATAAAAAACTTAATCACCATCACATTACAATTTTTTTGCATTATATTTTTCTATCAAAACCACAATTCGGTCTAGAATAAGATTTTAGATATTTTGCATCGATTTTGCTCGAGATATCAAGAAAAAACTGTAATTTCGCAAAGTTTTAATTTCGCGACTATCCCATCCTCTGAACAATAATTGAAAACAACCCGAAGCTCCGCCGCGTGCGTCTTGAGATATAGTGACAAAAGGGTGAAAGTGCCAAAAATGTGTTGATTTCAATTTCAACCTTTTTTATACTAATATGTACAAATTATTAAATACTTCAACGACAGTAAAGTTAAAATCAGTCATAATCTTCGACCCGTGCGTGGCAAAAGGGCGTAAGAGCCAAAACTATTATATTTTCAATTTCAATACATTTGGTCATTTTTATTTGCAAATTATTATGTATTCATACGACGGAAATGTGAAATTGTTCCCTTTTCTTCGACCAGTGTGTCTTGACACATGTTGGCATAAGGGCGTAAGTGACTAAGATATGTTATTTTCAGTTTCAACAAACTTATTGACACTCATATATATGCAAATTATTAAGTATTCGTACGAGACAAAAGTAAACATCTTCCCAGAGCTTTGTTGCTGGCGTCTTGATAAATGGTGGCAAAAGGGCGTAACTGACACTGCTATATTTGATATAAAAAGGGCTTTTGACATTCAACTACGTTTATTGTAACATATGATTATGAATACCAAACAATGGACACTCGATTGAAAATCCATGCATGCTGACTGACTTGCTATGGCCAGCTTGTATGTAAAGAACCATAACAAAATCGTTGTACACAACCAAATTTATAAAAAAATTACCCCGGCATTCTCAAACGGCTTGCATAGAAATAGTTTGGCGAAGATCTGGTGTATTTTGAGATGGAAAGTTTTTACTTATCCAAAGCTTGAAATACTCAACTCATTGGACGAGCGAATGGAGCGAACGGAGTACACTCTATGCCAAGTTTTCGGCACTTCGTATGTGTATGTATGTATGTGTGTATGTATGTGTGTGTTTTTTTTTTTTTTTTTTTTTTTTTTAAGATCTGTTTATTCATGAAACATATAACATATTTTACATCAAATGGTACAAATACATCTATGTCAAGTTGCAAAAATACACAATCATGTACAGGAAAACAAATAACAAATAACCAAAAACAAAAGGTTACAATTAACCTGTTAAATCATCATGTCTTTCTTTGTTCTTGTTGTGAAACGTTGTTTTATAGATCACATTTTTAAATAAAATTAAAAATTTAAAATAACACATTTTGGATTTTTAGTTCTATTTGTTCAGTTTCTTGTTCTTCTTTAACTTTTTTCTTCTGTGTTGCTCCCCCCCCCCCCCTTTTTAAGGTGGAAGTGGGGGTGGAATATGATTGCAGAGATTATTGTAGTAATGGGTTCAGGGACAGTGTACGGTTGTTGACTGTACACAACACTTCTTCATACACCAAAAATTACGAAAAACTGTATAGGTTTCTTCCAATATTATATGCAAATTCGGAAAGAATTCGTTTTTTCAGTTCCAAAAACGAGGAGATTGGTGGAAATCTGGTAGGGTTGTCCGTCAACTAGGTAGTAATATTGTAGTCGATAGATTGTTGCTATGGTTAGTGTTATTAAATATTTCCCGCTAGGGATTCAGGCTGTGTGTTGACGTTGTTGGAAAGAGACACACGAGAGTGACACGTGGTATCCATGATTTCTTATAATTCGCTGAATCAACAGTGTAACGAGTTGCCAGACTGGGATAACTGATTGGCACTCGTATATGGAGTGAAATGCTGATCCGTTTTCATCACAGAAAGGACAGTGGGGGAGTCTCTTTTTTTCCATTTTGCATGCGTTCTGGTGTTAGCAGTCTATCGTGGAGAAGACCCCATACTATGTCGCTATCTTTGCTGCATATCAGTGGGGTTTGAAGTGATTTCCAATTTACTGTAGCGTCGACCCCACACACACTTCCCATTTTATAGTCGGTGTGTGCATCGGGTTTTTGCCAGGCTTTCTTGATATATTTTTCTATTGTCTTTTGGTGGAAGGTTTCGAGTTTATTTTGTCAGGAGGCTTTTGTATACGAGTCCTGTTGGGAGTGTTGAAAGGGAAATTTTGATAGGTTTGGGAAAGTATCTTTGTTTGGAGTTTTGTATTTGTTGTATATTTAACACAGACGTCTCGTAAGAGACTGATATTGGTGGGAATGTGAAACTCTCGAAGGCCCTCCACACACCGTCGCAGTTAAAGAAATCTCCGAGGAAGGTGACACCAGCGAGTTTCCATTCGGGCATAACGATTTCGGGCATGAGCACGTTCCCCCAGGGTGGTAGTTTTTGAAGTGCTTGGTATGATTTGGGGCTTCGTTTTCGGAGCAAATTCATTTCAGACCACGACTTTAGAACTGATTGGTAGAAAGGTGGACTTTTGGAAAGTTTTTCTTCTGTTATGTGTGAGAGGAGGATGCTGTCGACGGGATACCTGATGTCATATGATTTAAGAAGGTGGGATTTTATCACCGATTTAAGTGAAGTTTTCTTTTTTGGCGCGCTAATCACATTTTGAAATACGTAATTTATGCGCATTTTCATGATATAAGCGTGTATATTTACAACACCTAAACCCCCTATTAAATTGCTTGCATAAACGTAGTTTGGATGTAGCCAGTGACAGCCACCCCAAATAAATTAACGAATATTTTTTGCATCTCTGTCACGAAAACGTCTTGTGGCTGTATTACTGATAGTGAATGTATGAGTTTTGAATGCGCTAGATGGTTCACTATCACTTTTCTCCTTTATATGACGTAACATGGGTACCATCTTTTATAGTTCGAAAGCTTTTTTTTCTACTTTCTCGCGTAGTATATTCCGTTTTGTTTCTTCATAGTGTGGCGTGTTTCCTAAGTAGACCCCTAGAGTCTTCATGCCCTCGGATGACCATGTGAGCCCTTGGGAGAATCGGTTCTACCTCTCCAGCCCCCAAACCCCAAAAGTCCTTTGATTTATTTTTATTTAATTTGGCGCCTGATATCATCCGTATCTTGTAAACTGTCATCAGTATTTTGAAGCCATCTTCTTTACTTATGAAGAAATTCCATCATCAGCGTACGCACTGACGGTGACCTCTAAGGTGCTCGGTGGTTCGCTTGGGGGTTTTCAAAGGGTGGCAGTGATATCTGAAACCCCATGCCCCGTGAGTTTTGTTCTACAAATATTGAGAAAAGGTTCAAAAGGGCAATTAAAAACATAATGCCTGATAAAGGGGTCACCTTGTCTTATACCCGTCGGGTTTGATGGATAGGTGCTGATAAAGTAGGGCCTATTCGAAGTAAGTTTTCTTGCCCATTATACAGAGTTTTTATTAATTTGATAACCTTGCCAAAGCCAAAGCATTGTAGTGTGTGAAACAAGTACTCATGTCGTATGTTGTCAAACGCGCCTGCTTGATCAATGAGATAATGGCTTAGATTTGTATTGTCAGAGTTTGTTTTTGTAGAGTATGTCCCCGAACTAAGTGTAGGTTGTCTTGAATCCTTCTTTCGGGAATGCAGAAAGTTTGATCTTCATGAACTATCGTTTTTATAACTTTTCTTAGGCGGTTTGCTAAAGCTCTTCCTATTATTTTGTAATCTGTTTTGATAAGAGATATAGGTCGCCAGTTGATAGCTCAAGGCGGTCCCCGGGATTTAGGTACAAGTATCAATACAGATTTTTTGCATTGAGGGCGGCAATGTGCATTGTTGGATTGAAATAAAACGGTTTCTTAAAAATATATGTTTTATGCTTGGCCAAACACTTTGTAGAACTCTGCTGTTAACCCGTCGTGCCCTGGGGACTTACCGGGGTTTTAATTGAAGAACTGCATCTGTTAGTTCTTGCTCTGTTATCTCTGCGTCACACATTTCACGTTCAAATCTGACAGGGAAGGGCAGCGACTCAAAAATTTCAGGGAATAAGTTTTGGGTTTGACTGTTTCATCTTTTTGAGAAAAGTTTTCAAAATGTTCTTTTGTTGCTTTTTACAATTTGTATGTGATTTGTTTCAATATACCCATTTATTCGAATTTGAGAGAGTGTGTTGTGCGTGGCTCTCCCCCTTTTCGAGTTGTAGAAAAGTACTTGAATTCGTTTTAAACCTTCTTCATAAAAAGCGCACTTTGTTCTAACTTTTAAACCTTCAGCTCGTGACAAGTATGTTTTTCTAATTTCTGTATAAAAGTGTTTGAGTTTTTCTTTTTCTTGAGCGTCAACTTATTTTGGACTGTAAACTTTTAACTTTTGTTCTAGATTGGTGATATGGACATCTTGATGTGATTTTGAGAAGGCAATGAAGGTTTGTGTGTGTGTTTTTATTTCACTCTTCAGTGAGTCCCATGCACAGTGTTGCGATGGGAACGTATGGTCTATTTCGTTATAATATGATATTAAAGTTTTTATACTTCTATGTAGTCAGGATTTTCGAGCAGGCTATTGTAAATTTCCAATATGGCGAACCGCGTGGTATTGGGCTAGTCCGTAGTTTTATGTTAGCTGAGTGTTCAGAAAAAGATGGTGTTATTTGTGAAACTGATTATCTTCGGATATTTATTTCTTGAGTGTATATTCTGTCCAGTCTTGACATTGGGGCCTGAGTGACTTGTGAAGGTGAAATTGGGAAATTTTTTTGGGGTTGAACTCACGCCACGCGTCGGAAAAGCAGTACTGGTTTAATAAATGTTTTAGTTTTTTAGCCTCATGTAACGCGGCTCTGTGTGATTGAATCTGCCCCCTTAATGTATGTTGTGAGATTCCAATCTCCCACCCATTATTACAATTTCATTGCCTTTGTATTTCGACAATATGTTTTGAAGTTGATTTAGGATGTAATTTGCTATGTTTGTGTCGTGCGGCAGATATACATTTACAATAATCAAGTTGCATCCGTCGAATTTTAGGTTGGCTGTTTGTAGATATCCTGGGACAAGAATTGTATGGCTGATAACGGTGATGTTTGTGGTTTTTCTTAGAGCTATGATTGTGCCTGAACAGTGTTGGATGGGAGGGTTGATGAGAAGCAGAAAACGTTGCAAGGTTAAGGATTTTGGAATGTCCTTCGGGTTTAGTTTCCTGTAGTAATAAGACGTCGGACTTGGGGCGTGTTGAGTATTGTTCAAGTGCGAATTTTTTGGGTTGTCATTGCATAAACCTTGCACGTTTAATGTTGTATATTCATTATGCGTTACTTTTCTTTATTTTTGGGCGAGTGCCACTTTAAGACGCTTTATACGGGCTAGCATTGCCCTACTTGCACCTTTTTTAGAATCGTTTTAGCATTATTATAAGGGCGTCTATATTATCAGTGTATTTTGGCGACTGTTTCTGGTATTTTTTTGCTTTGGTTTTCCTTTTAAATTTTCCCGGGTTAAGAATTCATTCAGTGTGTCAGCTGACATTGGGTAGATGTGTGAGTGTACCCGTTGGGCACCAGAGTCGAGTGTTCTAATAGTTGGGAACATCGAGCCGTCTGATAGTGTATTCACACTTTCTCTATCTGAGCCCATCAGCTAATGACATAGTATCTAGCGAGTCCGTGCGCCAAATTTTTCACGTTACCCGTCATCAGGTTCCCGAGTCATTCTTTCGTTTGGAGTTAGTGGGTCAGGCTTGTCTGTTATCTTGTCAGGAACTGTCTTTTGTTATCGGTTGCATGGCATTGTTGTTTTTGGTTTTGACTTGATTCGACACAAATGTTTGCTCCCGCCCGGTCTGTTTACGATTGACTGTTGTGGTTGTAGTCCGTTCCCCTCCACAACCTGTGCTAGCGTTAGCCCTGGTTTCGCAGAGGTGTTTTGGTTTTGAAAGACTAAAACATTTTCCTCGCTATGTGGCCAGTCTCATTGCCCGATAGCTTTTTGGGCGTCTTCTCTTGCGAGATATATAATTACTTTGTATCCTCATGGGTGATTTGAAATGAGGTTGGGGGACATTGGCTGGGTCATTGAAAAAAATTTGTACGCAATGCGTCGGAATGATATTATGTGTTTAAAGTCGTCACAATGGCTGTTTATCATTAAGGGTTTTTTTTTATCGGACTTGTAACTTTACCAATTGACTTAACTTTTCGAGCAGGTGTCTGGGGAATGTCGGGTAAAACATTTGAGAGAATAACTTTAGTTGATGAACTAATATATTTCCGCGCTGCGATAAACAGCCCCTCTATTTCAATTCCCTGATCTTCCGTTAGGCGATTGGCCAGGGGCTTCATTTTTTAAAAAAACACAAATTCGTTGCCCACTCAGACGGGTTTTCCAGCAATAATGTTTGAAGCTCCTACCTCGTCAGCGATTGCTTTCAAGTAGTCGCTAACCTAATCTTGATGGTGATCTAGAATTATAGCTGTTTTCCTTTTTTGGAGAGTACGTTTCGGGTTTTGTCCAGTGAGTGTATTCATGATTGTGAGTCGATTTTCTTTGGTTGTACTTACATTTGGGGTTTTCCTTTCTTCTTCCTCCTTCACTTCCTAACATCAGAAACAAAACACTTACAAATCACTACTTTGTGCTTTGTTTTCATTTGGCTTACATGAAAATGAAACAAACGTCCATAGGCACCTGTAACTGTATTATATGCACTGATTCACGGAGCGACTTCCAAAACACGTCTACTCACCGCGAGCGCGCGAGTGTGTGTGTGTGTGTGTGTGTGTGTGTGTGCACGTGTGTGTGCGTGTGGGGAGTGTGTGTGTGTGTGTGTGTGTGTGTGTGTGTGTATTTATTTATTTATTTATTTATTTTTTTATTTATTTATAATTGTACCGATAGGGGAGAAAACATCTTCCAAAAGGATATAGTGTGTGTGTGTGTGTGTGTGTGGGGGTGTGTGTGTGTGTGTGTGTTTTGTTTTTGGTTTTTTGTATGTAGTATGTATGTATTATGTTTAGTGTATGTATGCTGTATGTATGTATGTATGTAATGTATTTTATGTATGTAAAGTGATGTATAGGTATGTATGTATGTATGTATGTATGTATGTATGTATGTATGTATGTATGTATGTAAAGTATGTATGTATGTATTTGGTATGTTGTATGTATGTATGTATGTATGTATTATGTATGTATGTATGATTATGTATGTATTGTATGTATGTATGTATTACTGTATGTATGTATGTATGGTATGTATGTATGTATGTATGTATGTATGTATGTATGTACTGTATGTATGTATGTAGTTGTATGTATTATGTATTTTGTATGTATGTATGTATGTTGATGGGATGATGTTGTTGTTGTTGTTTTTGTTGTTTTTAGTTTTGTTGTCTGTCTGTCTGTTGTTGTTTCTGTTGTTGTCATGGGGTTTTCTTTTGTTTTGTTGTCTGTCTGTTGTTGTTGTTGTTGTTTATGTGGTTTTGTCTGTATTTATGTATGTCTGTCTGTATGTATGTTGTTGTAAATGTCGTATGTTGTTGATATGTTCATGTATGTATGTATGTATTTTTAGTTTTGTATTCTGTTGTATGTTGTATTATGTATGTATGTATGGTATGTAATGTCTGTAGTTTATTGTGGTATGTATGTCTGTTGTTTTTGTATGTTGTTGTTGTTGTATGATGTCTGTATGTATGTTGTTGTCTGTATGTATGGCTTTGTCATGTACTGTTTAGGTCTGTACTGTAATGTCTGTCTGTCTGCTGCTGTCGTTGTTTCTGTCTGTCTGTCTGTCTGTCTGTTGTCTGCTTTCTGTTTTCTGTGTCTGCGGCTGTCTGTCTGTCTGTCTGTTGTTGTCTGTTGTCTGTCTTTTGTCCTGTCGTTCTTTCTGTCGTTTGCCTTGTTGTACGGTTTAAGATCGCGTCTGTCCCCGTTGCCTTCGGGTTGCTTCGTCTGTTGTTGCTTCTTTGTTTCTGATCTTTGTATTTTCCTGCGTAAGGGCCAAAATCTTTTGGTTTCAAAATTTTACCCTGTTGCCTTGCTCTGTCCCTTCGCTTGCGCATGTCCCCTCAAAATTCCTTCTGTACCTTGTTTTCCCGTCTGTCCTCTCCAATGTTTCTTTTCTGTCCGTCTGTTGTCGTAAGTCCCCTTTCCCTTTTTCCAAAGATTCTGCTTCTTTTTGCGCTTTTTTTTGGCCCGGTCCGCTTCTCTTGGGTTGCTTTCCCCCCGTGTCGCCTGGTTTTCTGCTTGGGTTGTTTCCCTGGGCCTTTTCCCCTTGCGGTGAATGGGCAACCCCTTTGGTCGTCGTTAATGGGCATTCCGCCCCTCCCCTATCTTCTATGTTATTTTTTTTGAATTCCGGAAAAACCCTTCTTCCTGTGATCTTATTTACCTGTAATTTTCAAATTTTCTTTGCAAACTTAAAAATTTATTTCTTATTTTCAACTTACTGAAATTTTGAATTTTGGGAAAAAAATTTTGGACGACCAAATTAATTTTTGGGGATTGAATAGTTTCCAAACCACTTTTTAACGTAAAAAAAAAAAAAAAAAAAAAAAAAAAAAAGTCCCATCTCATTGACAAAAGCTAACTTTCTCATACATTATTTTTGCCGCCACAAACCCATTTTATAAATTAAAATTGTACACCTACGTCAAGGACCAATAGATAGCGTGCTGTTAACATGGTCAGCAAAATTCGCAGGAATCCAACCTACAAAAAATTAAAATTAAACAAATTACTATTTTATTTTTTTAAATTTTCAAGTTCGTTTCGGAAAAAATACCCTTTCTCACCAATGTTATCTTTATAAATGTTGACAACTGGCTAAAATTTCAGAATTTTATCTTGCCCTGGCAACTTACAAAAAATTAATTTCTGCTAAAAATATAGTTTTGCAGAGCTTTACTAAATTGGGTTTGATTTGAGGTGCATAAAAAATGGATCCAGAACATATCGATACGAATTGGAGATATTGAATTGAGCTTTCCAACACATATTTTAGATTCTTGATAGCTATAATACTTAGGCGTTGGCGATGTGATACGTTTTTTTGTCGCCCGCGTCCGCTTGCATAGCGATATAGCTAACGCATCAGTGGCAGACAAGTCTCGACTTGGTGACTCACTCACAGCAGATGTGAGTAACGTGGTTTAATTGATTTACCCGGGTTCTCGCTCACTCGTCTAACAACGACTTTGGCGTTTTCCTAGTGTTAAAAATAATAAAACGGATTTTGAAAGGGATTCGAACAGGAGCTGTGCACAACCTAGCTTGGGCTTGGCTGTCTGTAGTGTCACATCACTATAGAGCATGAGGTATGACTCTTGATATAATATAGTGGCAAAATGGCGTAAGTGACAAAACTATATAATTCAGTCATATGATTCAAAATATTTGCTTGTACGTTTGCCAGATTATCAGCTGGCAACATATTGAAGACTTGAATGTCATCATGCTCTCGGTAAATCCCAAACTTGGCACTGAACTGTCATTAATTTGCTGTCCAGTTACCCTGGTGGTACTCAAAAAGTAATACCATGAAACCGACAGTGAAGCGTAAAGATGTCCCATTCTTCATTGACAAAAAGCATAACTGTGCATCACTCACATTGAATTTTAGCCGCAACAACACTATTTTATAACATTATTTGGATAATGATAGACAAGATAAGATGTCTTTATTCAACTTCAGTTCAAATACATAGTTGTACATTGACGCTTTTTGGCACAAAGACGACCTTCACTCTTCGACGAAGTCTTCTTTTGTTAAACTACGACAAAATCACATATTGGCACAGAGTAAGGCTCAATCTCTCATGTACATTAAACTATACCATGCCGACACATATTATATTGTCCTGTATAATGGTCAAACTTTGCATGTAGTGTAGTGATGCTACCACCTCGTCCTGTTTCCATACTAGGAAGTCTATACTAAATATATGTTTCATGTTGTGATTGTGAATAAAAGCGGCTCAGTGTGTTCAGTTGTGTTTGACGGACAAAGGAGACCGTCTCGTACCAAGCTGGTAGGAATTACTAAGCTGCAGTTACCAAAAGTAAATTAGTCAATGAAATATATGCTGAAGTTTTTAAGATATAAGCTACTTCTTATGTTTTCTGCCGTTTTATCATAATAAATTTGGCTGTGGTACATTCCGCTTACTTCATTGAGCAGTAGCGCTTCATTTGCAGCTGAGTACTGTGAGCTCTAGTTTTGATATGCTGCCAGTCCACCAGCACTTTTAATAGATCTATCCATCCATCCCCCTAGGCTTGATGGCAAACATGGGGATGTATTATTAAAATTAATAAAACGGATTTTGAAAGGGATTCGAGCAGGAGCTGTGGGCAACCTATCTTGGGCTTGACTTTAATATCACATGACGATAGAGCACGAGCAAAGAATAAAAAATATTTCAATACCGATTTGATTTTTTAAATGTCCGAGTGGGAAACGAACGCTTACATAGCAGACTGAATTGCATGTGCTGGGATGTTTACTGCTTCCGGCTGGCTTTGAACGCTACACACTATAATACATTTCTTTGCATTGTGTTTGTGTTGTGCATTGTGCATTTCTTAGCATTGTTATTATTATTATTTTTATATATATTATTTTATTATTACCTCGAAATCATCCCAACTCTGCTTGCTGTATAAGGTCTGAGTCTGAGTTTGTTGCGCACCGCGGCTTGGCTGCGGCGCCATAATGGGCTCGTAGATCCTAACCCAAATCAAGGTAATGTTGACTTTTCAGTGAACATTTTCCAAAATAAAGAAAATAGTTCGAATGAACTTAAGTTTCACTCATTGTTTATCTTCTCCATAAAACTTTCATAGTTATCATATAATTTTTTTTATTTATTTATTTGTTCACTCAAATACAGCATTGCTGCCATTTTACATTGAGGTTCTAGGATAATAAATTTAAAATCATATTATAAAAACATAACATGTTATAAAAACAGTATAACATAATCATTTCAGTAACATATAGTTGGTTAACACTTACAATAACTTGAATAAATATAAATCAATAGTTAATAACATAATGATGATATACAATGAATTACCTATACGATGATGAATTGATGATTTATAAACTACTGATATGTATAAAAAGAACAAAACATTTAATAAAACAATAAATAATCAATTTGTTTTAAAACCTAAGCTTAACTATCCAATTAATGATTTGTGAGATGCCGAATTGATAATAAAAAAGGTCGAAATTCATTAGCAAAAATGTCAATTAATGGAGATTGTGGGAAGGAGTTGAAAGTTGTAGGAAGACGAATAAATATAGTGATCTTTTCGTTGTTGATAGACGGGGAGTTGGGACATGAAACAGGTGACACAGTCGAGTAGAACGAGAAGGAACTCTGAGCGGGAATAATGACACTAGAATGTCGGACCTAATATGCCCATTTACAACGCGATGCAAGAACGCCATGTCTGACCTTTGTCGACGCGAGTCTAATGAAGACATCCTGAGTAGTTTCATTAATTCTTGCTTTGTTTGGTTCCTGCATTCAGGAACACGATTTCGCACAATAGCAAGAAAAAATGAAACCACTCGATCAAGTTGTTTCAAATTTGTTTGAGCAGCCATTGACCATATCGGAGAACAGTACTCAACTATTGGTAAAACACAGGTAGTAAAGTATCCCCTTAAAGCAATGGGGTCATTAATTTCAGTATATCTGTATAAAATCCCCAGCATAGACATAGCTTTAGAAGTTGTTTTCTGAATGTGTTCCTTAAACATAAGTTTTGAGTCTGTTAACACTCCTAGATCTTTCTGGCAGGTCACCTTCGCTACTGGACGTTTCATAATAAAATATTGACAATCAATTGGGCTTGTTCTATGCGTAATAGACAAAATTGAACATTTGTCTGGATTCGGCTTTAGGCACCAGTCCACACAATACATAGAAAACATATTGAGTGAATTTTGAAATATGATTGAATCCAAAAAATTGTTAATAATCATCATTAATTTCAAATCGTCAGCAAAAAGTAGCACTTTGCACAATTGGTTATGCATATAATCCATAATATTATCGAGGAACAAGGTATAGAACAACGGCCCCAAGACACTGCCTTGTATTGACAGCATTGTAACAAAGTACCAGCGGGCAGAGCGCTTGGTGTCTCTTAATGAATTGGATTCTCAGCCAGCACACTACGTTCTACTCTATCAGGCCTGACACTAGAACAGATATTGTAAAGCCAGGATGGTAAAACTGACGTAGTGCTGGCACTAGAACAGATATTGTAACGCCAGGACGGTAAAACTGAGGTAATGCTGGCTTATGGCCAGATATTGTAACGCCAGGACGGTAAAACTGAGGTAATGCTGGCTTATGGCCAGATATTGGCTAAAATGACAATGCAACACAAATGGTTCACAATTGTGTGAAGAAAAGCGCATTTAATTTAAATGACAGAACTATGAAACCCCAGTTCAAATCAAAGACAACATTGATTTCAAATGCACTGTACGCTTGTGATACTGTATTTTGTTTGTTGACAAGAAATATTACAATGTCACCCCCAAACACATTTCAAATAGCCCCTGGTGCGAATAGCTGTAAACTGTAGAATATTGATCTATTTTTTTAAAACAAGGCTCTGCTGATCCACGTAGTAGTGGAACCCGTGTCACGATAAGGATATAAATAGATACGCAATATATGCAGGGGTGGTGTGTCCGTGGTCTTTAGTGGCAGCAATTCTTTATCTAGGGAGACGGTCGTTCGCCCGCAGCCAAGCGCACGCGACTGCTAGTAGGCGATGATAACTCGACCCTGTTTACTCCTACCCGAGTTGGGGGGTTTTCAGCTATCTGCACACGCCGTCCCGAAAGATTTGCAATCTTGAAACTCGGTATATGACCTGATATGCGGTCCATGACATGCAAAAAAAAATCAGCCCAATCCGATAACCCGTCTGAGAAAAAGTGCGTAAAAATCGACGAAAACTTTCCGGCTGGCTGGGTGGGTGGCTAGCTAGCTGGCTGGTTATAGCTATAGCTAGCTAGGGATTCTGACAGAGAGGAATAAGAGCCTACAGAGAAAATGGTACAACTTAGAACTATGAATCTTGGACCACGCTTAGATGTACCTCAGACTCCCTTACTTCCGCCGAGAGGTAAGCAATATTCCAACCTCAACACCCCCTAAATCATCCCCTAAAATTGGAATAATTCAAAGCTCTAACCCAAAATTGAAATTTAATTCAAATTAGTTATTAAAATTATGTTCAACTATGTTTTAACCCAATCGGCTAATTCTCATTATATAAACCACATTTTGTCAACCACCATCCCTAATAGTTTATATTATTTTTACCTTGATTTCCAGCATTCTCCATGAAGGCACTTATGAGTTACCATCATGAAATTTGGCATAATGGTACATAATAATATGAAAAATAATCCGCAAAGAGGCGAGCGATATGCCACCTCAACACCCCCTAAAAATCATCTAAACTCTGAATAATTCATAGCTCTAAACTTAAATTGATTTTGTTGGATGAGCGTAGCGAGCGAAGCGAAGATTCGATTTCACTACACTGGAGAAAAAAATCCGGAATGTTTTTCTTTTTTTTCTGTTTGTATTATTGTGTGTTTATTAACACGATTCCGGCTAAACCGATACTCCAATTACGATGCAATTTTATGGAGGCCTTCGAAATTTCTGAACTTAGAACTGCCACGTTTTTGAGCGTACTAATCGAAAACATATTTCTCATTAAAATCGCCATTTTACGATTTTTTTAAATTTTTAAAACATTCTTCGACTTATAACAACTACATTTTTTATTCGATTTTAATGATTGTTTCACAGAACCTTAGTTTTATGAATTAATATATTCGTGTGAAATTTGAGCGCAATCAAAAAATGTTTTATTATGAAAATCGCAATTTTACGATTTTTTCGATTTTTAAAACAATTCTTCGACTTGTAACACCTACATGCATTATCGAATTGTAATGATTTTTTCACAGAACCTTAATTCTATGAATTCATATATTGGAGTGAAATTCGAACACAATCGAAATATAATTTCTCGTGAAAATCGCAATTTTACGCTTTTTTCATAAAAAAAAAAAAAAATCATCGACATATAACACTTACTTGCTTTATTTGATTGTAATGAGTTTTTTACAGAACCTTAATTTTATGAATTAATATATTGGTGTGAAATTTCAGCGCAATCGAAAAATAATTTCTCATGAAAATCCCAAAATTTGCGTCAATATTTTTTAAATGGAATATTATCATTATGTTATTTTTTAAATTAAATGTCAAATTTTTAAAAAAATTTGGTGTTTAAGGAAAGGATACTGAACACATTAATGAATCAAGCAGAGATAGTTTTTTAAATTTTGCTTTATATAATTATTTTACCATTTCCCTGAAAGATTGTCATTACTATGATTTTTCCATGTCCATGGGAATGACATAATTATTTGTCTATGGGAATGACAAAAGTAAGGTTATTCACCCCTATTTATATGGTACAAATGAAAACGTTCTGCACTCCCTAGCGAATTAGACTAAAAAAAACTACCCTGAAACTACAGATTTTTTTTTCATTATTAAGCCTAATTACTTGTGCCATGGGAATGACATAGTATAAAGAGACTTACCTACAAATCGCCGTTTTATTACATTTTGTAGTGTAATAATGGAACATGAAAGCTACCCTTAGGCATAGCTTTAATAAGCTTTTTATCGTTTACATTTTACTTTTCATTGCCAAAAGAAAGTTCTGCAACAAAGGGGTGAAAAAAACACAAACAGTAGTTGCCATGTTAACCCTCTCCCGGCCAGAGCGTTCTAATGCGTTGTGCGGGACTGTGTGTTCCCCAGGGTTTAATGTGGCCGGGAGAGTGTTAATGACAATTGACAACAAACTAAGGGACACGACTTTTAGAAGGTGTGGTGTCTTGGGGTAAATTCATATGCTACAACAACAATGCCAATGATAGTTATCATATTGCTAAACAGATAGAGCCAAAATGCTGTTTGTTAGTGTAAGAGGGTACAGTCTTGGACACACATATGTAGGCAGAAAAGTAATGTGGGACATGCCATGGGAATGACATTTGATAGGTATTATACCCTAGTTAAAAGGGTTAATTGAAGTGAAAATTATTGAAATGTGTTTAATAACGTGAAGAATTATGACATGAATTTTAGAAAAAATTGGCAGATTTTAATATTAAAATTTGATATGGAAAAACTTTAAAGGGACATGAATATTCCATTTAAAAAATATTGACCCAATAGGGAATATTCCACTTACTATTTTATAGTTTATTTTAATTATTATATATGTCTTGATAGTCACTGCACTTTTTTTATTTAAAAAAATGTAATTTATGTAATTTAAACAAGAAGTAAATTGGACCCCCAGTTTGCGCACCAAAAACGAGCGTGCGCCATCTTTGGACGGTACTACGTCATAACTGTGTTGAGTCAAGGCCAATTAGAAACTAAATGTACGTATATTGTACATATTTACATACAGACGGCAGTGCTCGCCCATCCGCTCAACAACAAACACAACTCCACAGCCACTTAAACGATGTACATTTTCACAAATTTTTCTTTTTCTTTTTTCGTACGTGACAGGAGATTTCGCGAGAACATTGTGATAAAGAATTACGAGCATTCTGTCTTGAATTTTTGCACAGCCTAGGACTATCATGCTATTCTTTATCTACACTAGGCTTTAATTAGTGATCAAAGTAAGGTTTTTGTGCGGGATGTGTGTCAGAACACGGAAGTGCAGGTTAAGGTTGGCAAGCTAAGCCAAGGGCTTGTCAAGTGAGTAGTTTTAGTATTCACATACCAAGGCCTACATCCTACAGGAACGATTGGCCTAGACTGTTGTATTATAAATAATTTTCTACGCCTAGGCCTAGACCTAGGACTGTTTCAGTTTTGTTTTTTGATTGCAATGTTAACTTTTCTCGTTTTCTGGCTAGGCGCTGCTTTGTTTAAAACACCGCCGTCTTGATGTATATCTCGATCCTACTATAATACTATTCCAACATCTTTGGTCTGGATGTATGTTTATCCAGACGGCGTTGGATCAACACAGTTCTGACGTCACAGTCGTTTTTGCCGCTTTAAAAAACTGCTGCTTTTAAAACGGCTATAAATCACTGGATTATTATTTCACGGAAAAACAAAGTACATATTTGTAATCGGGACGAAATACTTCTTCTAAAAAATCTATTCGTACAGTATTTGGCGGAAGTGGAATATTCCCTATTACGCCTTTTTTCGTTTAAAAAAATTACGCTCAGCCAACAACGCGCCTGAAAAAGCGTTTGCGAAGCTACCTAGTATTCAAATTAGTTATTTAAATTATGTTTTAATGTGTTTTAACCCAAACGGCCTATTCTCATTTCCTAAACAACATTTTTCCATCCCCCTTCCGTTATAGTTTATATTATTTTTACCTTAATTTCCAGAATTCACCATGAAGGCACCTAATGAGTTATCAGCATGAAATTTGGCATAATGGTACATAATAATATGAAAAATAATTCGCCGAGAGGCAAGCGATATTCCACCGCCAACATCCCCTAAATCATCCCCTAAAATTGTAATAATTCATAACTCGAACCTAAAATTTAATTTTTATTCAAACTAGTTATTAAAATTATGTTTTAATGTGTTTTAACTCAATCAGCCTATTCTCATTTCCTAAACCACATTTTTTCAACCCCCATCCCTAATAGTTTATATTATTTTTACCTTGATTTCCAGCATTCACCATGAAGGCACCTAATGAATGAGTTATCAGCATGAAATTTGGCATTATGGTACATAATAATATAAAACATAATAATCCGCCGGGAGGCAAGCGATATTTCACCCCCACTGTTCCCTACCACCCTTAACTTTGGGAAAAACGTTAGGTCGTATATAATACAACTTGGAAGCTTCGCAAACGCTTTTTCTTAAAAACGAAAAAAAGCGTAACATTGCGATTTTCATAAGAAATAAATTATTCGATTACGCTAAAATTTCACGCGAATATATTAATTCATAAAATAAAGGTTCTGTGAAAAAATTATTACAATCGGATAAAGCATGTATATGTTACACACACATAACAAAAACTTGTAGAAATACAGCCAAACCTTACACACTCAAAAGGAATGAGATCTAAAAAAAGGGCCAAGCTCATCTACCCTTCCACATTTGCGCATTCTTAATTCATAAACGTACAGTGTCCCATAACAGCATCCTCGAAAAGCTTGGCAAAATAGAATTTGCGATTATTAATTTAACGTAGTAGTTTATCCAAGTTCTTTTTTTGTAATTAATTTAAACGTAAACATGCAAATTCTATTTTGCCAAGCTTTTCGAGGATGCTGTTATGGGACACTGTACGTTTATGAATTAAGAATGCGCAAATGTGGAAGGGTAGATGAGCTTGGCCCTTTTTTTAGATCTCATTCCTTTTGAGTGTGTAAGGTTTGGCTGTATTTCTACAAGTTTTTGTTATGTGTGTGATCTTATTACTTTTTCAAGTTCCATTACAAAATTATTTGTTAAAATATAATATTTTTATCAAAGTTGATTTAATTTTTATGGTATTAGCAATAACAATAGGATGTAAAATATCTAGGCCCGGATTCATGTACATCCTGGGTATAGGTGGTATAACCATGGTATAACGACGGTATAAGGACTGGTTAAGTCTAGGCAACTCACATCCTATTAAAACTTTCCCATGTAACAACAAACGCACAACTAATGTAATTTTACACCTATTTCACTGCACCCACACGAGGGAAGCGATATATCTAGACGGCCTTGACCCACAGCCATGTAAATCATCAGATAATCAGAAGAATATTGAAAATTTTCACCATCTTTTGTTTTACATTTTTATTAAAAGTGACAGGAGATTGCGTGAGTTTATTAAAAGTAAAGAAAAAGCTTATTATTGCCGTAAATTTTGGAATAGCCTAGGACTATCATACCATTGTTTATCTGCATTAGGCTTGTAGTAATCAAAACTAGTTATTTGTGCGGGAAGTGTCAAAACAAGGTTGTGCTGGCCTAGGGTTGGCTAAGAAAGGCCTAGGGCTTGTCAAACATGTAGTGTAAGTATTTATTAATCTAGTCCTATAGCCTAATGGAACTTTAGACCTACACTGTTGTATTATAAATAATTTTCTACATCTGGGCCTAGGCCAGGGACGGTTTCTGATTTGTTTTATGAGAGTATAATGACACCTTTTCTCGTTCCACACAAAGAAGAAAAATTTTAAATGTCCGCCATTTGTTTACGTATCGCACTTTCCCGCCTAACTCTGCTTATACCGTCAACAAGTGTCAAGTAACTATGGTTACTTGTTGATTATATGCCAAGTGTTTAAGGCTTATTTTAAAACCTTTATTTGGAAGCCTTCCAACAAACTTTTTCAACTTTTTTTTTCAAAAGAGACTATATTTCTAAAACCTTAATGTCCATGTAAAATATGAACATTGTAGCCCCACCCGTCTGGTCAGAATCGCGGGCCGACGTATTAGATGTTAGCAGTAGCAGTAGCAGTAGCTAGCAGTAGCTAACATCCTTAAAGTGATTTTGAGCATGTTTGAAGACATTTTTTCACCAAGAAGGAATGGTCGTACCCCAATAAAATTTGGCATGTGTTGTCAGGTACCTAAATCCCCTCGATTGTGATAGTTTTCAAGTTCACATCACGTTACATGACGGCTGGGTAACACCTCGAAATCACCCCAACTCTGCTTGGTGTATAAGGTGCTTGAGTGTGTAGCGCACCGCGGCTTGGCTGCGGCGCCCTAACGGGCACCTAGATAAGTCGAAGAAATTTTAAAAATAAAAATAAAATCGTAAAATTCCCATTATCATGAGAAATAATTTTTTGATTGTGCTCTTATTTCACACGAATATATTTACTCACAAAATTAAGGTTCTGTAAAAAAATCATTACAATCGGATAAAGCATGTAGGTGTTATAAGTCGAGGAAATGTTTTTAAAAAATCGTAAAATTGCGATTTTCATAAGAAATAATTTTTTGATTACGCTCAAATTTCACACGAATATATTAATTCATAAAATAAAAATTCTGTAAAAAAATCCTTACATTCAGATATATCATGTAGGTGTAATAAGTCGAAGAATTTTTTTTTAAATCGAAAATATCGTAAAATTGCGATTTTCATAAGAAATAATTTTTCGATTGCGCTCAAAAACGTAGCAGTTCTAAGTTCAGAGATTTCGAAGGTCTCCAGAAAATTTCATCGCAATTGGAGTATCGGTTTAGCCGGAATCGTGCTAATAGACAGACAAAAATACAAAAAGAAAGAAAGAAAGAAAGAAAGAAAGAAAGAAAGAAAGAAAGAAAAGAAAAAAAAACATTCCAGATTTTTTTCTCCGGTGTAGTGAAATGGAATCTTCGCTTCGCTCGCTGCGCTCATCCACCAATTTGAATATTTTAATTGCTGATTAAAATTATGCGTCAATGTGTTATAGTCCGGTCAACAAATCATCCACACAAAAACCCAAGACGACATTTACCATAGTAAATTTAATAAAAACATTGTATATTGCCAACTACAAATTCTAAACAAAATCAAAAGATGGTAGCTTTTATTTCTAGACAATCTGTTTTAAAGGCACTGTATCCACCTTTTCACGTATTTCACACCTTGATATAAAACAAACTATAAAAATATGTGATAACCCCCCCCCCCCCCCCACCACCATAAAAATACAAAAATTTGAAAAAAAACAAAAAAAACAAAAAAACAGGAGCCAAGATCTCCTTCCAAAGACTTCGGCTGTGATTGCTGTGAGATATAGAAGTTGAGCCAAGCATTTCATTCTTTCTCCCTAGTATCGCATTGAATCGAAGTAAGATCATTTCGCCTGTTGACGAGCGCCAAGCCAACCATTTTCGTGGTAAAAAAATAAAAAAATAAAACTCAAAATCATAAAAAATTACTAGGCCATTGACTTTTATAGAGTTCTCGTAACAAGGAAGCTTTGCAAACGCTTTTTCAGGCGCGTTATTGGATGAGCGTAGGCCTATGTTTTTTAAAGAAATAAGTATAAAATTGCGATTTTCTTGAGAAATTATATTTCGATGGCTCTCAAATTTAACACAAATATATAAATTCATAAAATTGAGGTTCTGTGAAAATATCATTACAATAGGATATAGCAAGTAGATGTTATAAGTCGAAGAATTTTTTTTTTAACGAAAAATGCGTAAAATTGCGATTTTCATAAGAAATTATTTTTAGATTGCGCTCAAATTTCACAAGAATATATAAATTCATAAAATAGGGGTTTTGTGAAAAAATCATAACAATCAGATACAGCTTGTAGGTGTTTTAAGTCGAAGAAAGTTTTTTAAAAATCGAAAAAAATCGTAAAATTGCGATTTAATGAGAAATAATTTTTCGATTGCGCTCAAAAACGTGGCAGTTCTAAGTTCAGAGATTTCTAAGGCCTCCATAAAATTTCATCGCAATTGGAGTATCGGTTCAGCCGGAATCGTGTGGACAAACACACAAAAATACAAAAGAAAAAAAGAGAAAAAAAGAAAAAAAAACATTCCGGATTTTTTTCTCCAGTGTAGTGGATACGCTCGCTACGCTCATCCAATTATTATTATTATTTTTATTATTATTATTATTATTATTATTATTATTATTTTTATTATTATTATTATTATTATTATTATTATTATTATTGTTATTTTATTGGATGTATTTCATACAAACTCGGTCAAAACCGGAGCTAACATGTTGTACGGACTTACGTCAAGTACTTCCATGTGTATCTATATTACATACCTACATTATTACTTTAAAATAAGTCATTTATAATATAGTTTGTAGATGATGTTTTCTTTCTGCTGTGTACGGTCGTGGCCGATTTCTCGTCGCCATCCTAGCATTTGCTCTTCGGACTATGGGAAACCACGAAAACCATGTCAGGATGGAAGCTGTCTCGGAATCTCGAAGTATCATTCTTAGTTTAGAAATTTACGAACTATTCTACACGTGTTGAGTATTACTGCCTTTTGAGTCTCGATGTAAACATTGGGTGGAAGATCTAGTTGTTTAATGCTTTCATGTAGCTTCTTCGGTATGATGCCATTAGCCGATATCACGTATGGGATTGTATTTACCTTTTTCTGTTTCCACATCTTCTTGATCTCAATTGCAAGTTCACTATACTTGTCAATTTTTTTCTTTTTTTTATGTAGTCTCGACGTTATGGCACATTGGGACAGCAACGTCAATAAGGGTAGTTTCTTGTTTCTTCTTGTCAATTATAATTATATCCGGTCTGTTGTGATGTATAGTTTTGGTCTGTTATAACTGTGCGGTCGTAATATAATTTGAAATCTTTGCTATCTAGTACTTTCTCCGGTTTGTATTTGTAGTAAGGTGTGTGTGTATCAATGAGGTTGTACTTGATTGCTAGTTTTTGGTGAATAATGTTAGCTACTTGGTTATGTCTGTAGAGGTAATCCGTTTGACATAGTGACTTGCACCCGGATATGATGTGTTCGATTGTTTCACCCCTTACACTACATTTTCTACATTGATCGTTTACTGTCGCATCTTGTATAATGTATTTTTTATAATTTTTCGTTGCAATCACTCTGTCTTGAATAGCCAGCATAAAACCTTCTGTTTCTTCCAAATAGTTCCCCGTTGTTTAACCACCTATATGCTCCATGTCTTCATTACTGTCTTCAAAAAGTTTACAATTACTGGGTTGATTTTATATATTTGTAAAATCTGAATAAGCCATGTGTGTGGTGTTGAGTCATAAGCTTTCTTGTAGTCAATGTAGTTTACGTGAATATTCCTTTTCTTATTGTGTGCCTGGTTCATTACAGTAGAGTCGATAATGAGTTGTTCTTTACATCCCTGCGAGTTTTTACAGCATCCTTTTTGTTCCTCGGCCATGATATTGTATTCTTCGCAATGCTTATATACTTTATTTGTTATGCATGAAGTCAATATTTTATATAGAGTTGGTAGACATGTAATTGGCCGATATTTACTTGGGTTCTTCGTGTCATTATCTTTCGGTTTGAGAAAGGTTACTCCTTCAGTAAAGAATTCGGGTATTTCTTTAATTCCATTTATAAACTCGTTGAGACATTTTCTAATTTGATTGTGAGTAGTATTGAATTTTTTATACCAAAAATTTTGAATATTATCATTACCTGGTGCTTTCCAGCTATGTGTAGCACTGATTGTCGACTTTAATTCATCAACAGTTATACCTTCGAATCTCATCTCATTAACATCGCTCATCCTAGCTCTTTCGTCTTGAATCCATTGTGCATCCTGGTTGTGTGCTACCGGGTTACCCCATATTCCTGCCCAAAACTCTTCTATCTCCGTCTTAGTTGGTGCTCCATTTCCTGTTATTTCTTCGGTACTAGATAGTTTTTGGTAAAACTGTTTTTCCTTTTCTTTGAACATTCGGTTTTGTTCTTTTCTAATGCTACATTCTCTATATCTTTTTAATCTCTTAGCAAGAGCACTTACTTTTTGTTTAAGTGTATCCAAATATTCGTGAATGAATTTGTTCAGTGTTTCATGTTTTGTGTGAACCTTGATTCTTTCAAATATATTTTGGCAGTAGAGTACCACATTTTTTAGATCGATTACCCATTCGTAATTGTTCCAATCTACCGATATCTTTCCTAAACTCATCGATTCTACCAATTAGTCGCTGTTCCCATTTCGGAATTTTCTTCTCTTGTTTTGTCTTTGAAGAGGTAGCAGATTTTACCTTTAAGCCCAAGTATCTAATCACTGCTACAGCTGCACAGTAAATTGCCGCATGAACGTCTGCAAATGATAGTTCGTCTTGTGTGTATGCTGATAAAATATGTGTGTTCATTATGTGTACCGCTGTCTTCATTTCCTTTGAATGCTTGGGTTTAGGTATGTATGGTCTTTTGTTTGGTTCTACGTGCGCAAACTCTGACATGGCTGTTATTATTATTATAATTATTATTATTATTATTATTATTATTATTATTATTATCAATAAAAAAAAAATAAAAAAAAATTATTATTATTATTATTATTATTATTATTATTATTATTATTATTATTATTATTATTATTATTATTATTATTATCTTATTTTTCTTCGTTTCTGCTCTCCTTTGCACCACCGAGCTCATCTTGAGCCAAGATGATGCGAGAGTGCACCTAGCGCGGGGACCCAACGGTGGTGGGGAACGACAGAACTCAGAGGCTGAGGACCTTCCGCACGATGTTGCTTGTACCAAGGATTGCAGCCTTCTGCATGACACGAACGTGCTTGTCCTTCAGATGGAGCTTCTCCTTTGCCGCTGACCACTCCTTGGTGACCAAACCGTTGACGGAGACGACGACAGGAACAATTTCAACGGACCTCAGCTTGTATATGTCCTTGAGTTCTACGGCGAGCGGCTGGTATTTTCGCCTCTTATTGGCTATTGTGCTGACCACATGGCTATCTGAGGGGATGGCGATGTCAATGATGGTTGCTGTTTGAGCTTTTTTGTCAAACAAAACCAAGTCTGGCCTATTTGCCTCGACCGCCCTGTCTGTGACGATGACAGAGTCCCACAGCAGCTTAGCGTTTTGGTTGCGTAGGACTTGCTCGGGCCTACACTTGTAGTACGGTCTTTCCTCGTCCACGAGGCCGTGCTCCTTAGCCAGTGCTTGGTGTACCACTTTGGCTACTGCGTTATGGCGCTCAACATACTCCTTAGGCGCTAACTCAGAGCATCCACTTGTGATGTGCTAGATGGTCTCGCTGGCCTTCTTGCAGAGACGGCAGCAATCCTGGACGTCGTTTTTGAGAATGTATCGCTCGTAGTTCTTGGTGCGCACCACTTGATCCTGGATTGCGAACACAAACCCCTCCGTTTCACTGAAGAGGCCTGCCGTGCGGAGCCATTCCGTCGAGGGTTTCAAGTCGGTGTGCTCCCCAGTGAGCTCGGCTGCAAACCTACCGTGAAGGGGCTTCTCCCTCCACTGTTGCATTCTTTCTGCCGCAGTCTTAATGCTGAAGTGCACTTCTTCGTCTCGCAAGTGAAGTGGCGTATAGTCTTGATTATTATTATTATTATTATTATTATTATTATTATTATTGAGCGAGCGAAGCGAGCGTCTCCACTTGACTCTTATGGCTCGAATGTCTGTTTTTTTTTCCTGTTACTGCTTCGATACAGGACGCACCGTTTCTCTGATCGACCTGAAATTTTTCACACATGTACATACCACCTAGGCGGGTTGCTGTATAGTTTTTGAACAAAATACGATCGTTGGTTATAAAAAATAAAAAATAAAATAAAAAAATAAAAAAATAAAAATGTTCCGATCGTTATGAAATTTTGCAGGGTCAATAAGTACACCATTCTCTCCTATTTTTCAAATTTTCAGCTAAATCGGTCAAGACGTAAAGACTTATTGGTAATCATAATTCGAAAAATGATGCTAAAAAATGAAGGAGGCAGTGAAGATACAAAGATACACTTTAGAAGGCATGACGTGAATTAGTACAATGCAAAGATGTTGGAATAGTATACAGTGTACAATGTCAATATCCAGTTAGGCCTACACTGTGTGGTGGGCCTTATGGGAATGTCGTACTCGGGTCATGTTGCACGTACCGGTGCTCGCTCAACAACGCGTCCAACTGAGCGTTTTCCTAGTTATTATTATTATACCTGACAATAATACCAAAGGTCAGTTTGTGAAGGAGGTGGAAGGTTTTGTATTCCAAAATGCTAATTCTAGAAATGCAATAATAATAGGTGACACAAACTTAGATACCCTCAATGACTCGGACACACACGTACTTGCATACAAAAATGTTATGGCGGCTAGCAGTTATATTGATTGTGTGAAAGGTGTGACTAGAGAAGAGTATCGAGGAAATGTTCTCTCGCAGTCGTGTATTGATCACATATTTGTGAGGTGTGATTTTTCACCCATTCGCTCAATGATTTACACAACTAAAATTAACGATCATTATTTTTAATCGCAGCGGATTTGTATGCACCTGCGTCTGTTAGTCAAATCGAGGGTCCTTCACATAAAAAATACGTTTTAAAGAACGAGTGCTAAGGCAAAAATTGGAATGTTGTGATTGGCCAGCTTTAATGGAATTAGATGATTGTAATGATCTTTATGAAGCAGTTGTAAAAAACTTTAAAAGTTGTTATAAGAGTGCTAGCTGTGCCGCCGGCGTAAAAAAGAAAGATGAAAAAAAATGTTGGATGACACCTTGTCTATTAGTGAGCATACTAGGGATACTACATACGAGGGATACTCTATTTAGGAAGTGGAAAAATTGTAAGCACGCCGCTATCAAATCAATGTATAAGATTGAGTACAAATCTGCGCGTAACATGGTAACTAAACAGATTGGTTTGGCTAAATTAAATTTCTATAAAGACCAAATATATAATTCGAGAAATAATCTGAAAGAAACTTGGCAAACAATTAGTGGAATCTTGGGTAAAAAGAAAAAACTTTCTGTAGACGAAGTAATCCATAACCATTTGGGGGAAACAAAACAGTGACAAGGTGATAGCTGATACTTTTGCGGAATCATTTGTAGAGAAGTGAAGGAGATTCAACACAAGTGTGGCATTCGTACTAGCCCGTAACGTAAAAAAGTCGTGGAATCCCCATCCTTTTTTTATGCCCCCCGTAATTTGAAACACGAATACATCAATTATAGAGAATATGAATGATAATTAAACAGCCAGGCTGGGATGGTATCAGAGTTCAGGTTTTAAAAATTTTTTAAAAATATGAGATTAGCCCCAGTTTTAGCCAAACTAGTAAATTTATCGATTGAGTCAGGAACTGTCCCTCAAACTTAAAAAGATATCAGTAGTTCGTCCTATCTATAAAAAGGGTGATCATATGTCATATTCCAATTATAGACCAATAGCACTCCTCTCTGTTATAGAGAAAATCTTGGAGCGCTGTGTAGCCGAAAATTTGTCTGCCTATCTGGAAAAATTTAATATCATTGATAAATTGCAATATGGTTTCCCAAAAAGGTAAATGCACAAGTGACTGCTTGTAAAATTCTCAGACTTCGTAAAACTAAATTAAATGATAACATGCATGTAGTTGCCCTATTTGTAGATTTTTCGAAAGCATTCGATACATTAAACCACAGTACATTAGTGGATATGCTTGAAAATGTTGGTATTAGAGGTCAAACCTTAAAATGGTTCACTAGTTTTTTTAACAGATCGGAAACTCTCAGTAAAAATGGGAGAATGCTTCAGTGAATATAGAGAGGTTGCGATGGAGTACCGCAAGGCTCTATCTTGGGGCCAATTTTGTACCTGATTTATGTTTAACAATATGACCTAAATGGGTTAAAACACTGTACTGTGTTCATGTATGCTGACGATAATGTTTGTTATTTGCTCATAAGGACCTAAAAATGGCTGAATTACTTTGCAGCAAGATTTCACTCAATTATTAATGGGACGCACGATTAGATCTCGTTATTAATGCTGACAAAACCAAGATTCTACATATGTGTTTCACCTCTGAATCAGAACAGGCATCAACCTCTTAAAATAATATTCCATTCTTATGAGTGTTTGCATGATATCGTAAATGGAAAAAACTTGTACGGTGTAGTGTTGAAATGAGTCTGTTTACAGCCATGTCTATTTAGGTGTCTTAATTGATAGATTCATGTCGTGGAGGCCGCATATTATTCCTTATGCAAGCGGGTTTTAAAATCCTTGCATTTCAATTATTCAAAAATTTAAAGTTGGTAGGCCTACTTCCGTTTAAACTTTTAAGGTCAGTTTACACTGCGATCGCCGGGAGTCAATCATCTCTTTGGCCTCTTGGCCTGGGGCTTGCATCTTTAAGCCACGTAAATTTAATAACCAACCTTCAAAACACAATGATTAGAAACTATGACACCATGCTTTTTAAAAAGAAATCCAAGATATAACAGCATACAAATGAAATATCACTTTTGCAATGTACTACCTGTATCATACCTATTTCTAATTTCTGAATTGTAGTAAATAAAAACCTATTTAAGTTTAGATTTATTTTAAAATTTTATTTCAATAGACAATATGAAGCAAACGAAAATACGGGGATTACGCGGTCGAAATCAAGAGGGAATTACTTTTTGCCTAAATTCAATAACAAATATGGAAAACGAACACTTTTTTTTTTTGACACCTGCTATTTTCAACAGCCCCTAAACCCGGTCATCTGCGCAATCTAGAAAAGATCTCAGCCATTAAATCTGAATTAAAGTTTATTGCTCGATTGGGTTTATGTGCAGTCTACAACACCTAATCATTCATCTCAATTCCCAATTTGCTTTTATTTTTTATTTTTTATTGCAGTTGTTCAATTTACTATTTTCATTATGTATCCTGTTGGTTTGCTTTAATAAATAAATAAATAAATTGTATTTAGAGTCTACCCACTCAGTTATATAACTGATTTTCAGTGGGGGACTTTAAATCAAAGCGACTAAGCCAACCCTGTAGGCCCCGACGCAATCGGCGAGTGAGCGATAACCAACCAAAGATCGTTATTTTTAATAGGAAATATAGCAATCAGTGGTATGGACAGTGCGAACACCCGCGAATCAACGCCAGAATCAACAAGGCCGATTCAGCACAACTCTGAATTTATTATGTGCTTCGTTGCTAGGACGGCTCCAAAGTTCACCGTTTACAAAACTCCTAAGACAAGAAATGATGGACTTAAGTCCAAATCAGAAGTAAAAAACTTCCGACTATGGCGGGAATCGAACCCTGGACCTTCTGCTTGGAAGCAGATACGCTAAAACAAGACCACGGCACACAACAGACAACGAGCCCACACAGACCAACGAGCTAACAACAAGACCAACGAGCCACACAACAAGACCAACGAGCCACACTTTAAACCACAATTTAAAATTTGATTACGAATGACAAGTCTGTTTGTTTGTTTTTTTGGAGGAGTCTTGAAATATTTAGATACTTGGTGCAAGTATGTAAATTTATTCATCTAATACTGTGTTGTTTTTGTATTACCTCAAGTATAATATTTTTATATTTAATATTCAAGTTTTTTTTTTTTTTTTAGTTTGTTTTGTTATACAGGACGGTGTTTTCCCCTGAGTTTGTTCATTTTTCTTTTTTATTGTTGTAATAACTTCGCAAAAACACCGTAGTTGTATGAATGTACACATTGTTGGGGGTTTAAACCAAGACAAGCCTTACTTTAAGGCTTTGTGGACCCCAAGCATATAAAAAATGTACACATGTAATTAATGAATAAAAAAAAAATTATTATTATTATTATTATTATTATTATTATTATTATTATTATTATATTATTATTTATTATTATTATTAATTAACACAATTGATTGGTCGGGACATTTCGCCGCGTCGAATTTGCTTTAATTGCTTTGACGTTTCCCCAACTGTGTGGCTATCTTCAGAAAAAAAGAAATTTAAATTTTAAAAATTACAAAAATAAAAGCCCAGACAAGGCGTTTCTAGAAAACAAAATCACAAAACAAAAAGTTACCAGACCAAACCCCGCCCTTTTATAAACATGGTTACATTCTTATGAAGACCAAATATCCTTTGAGAGTTTCTGGACTTATACGATATTCGTCGGACTCATTTTTGGGCTGATCCAGTTTTGGGACAGGGGACGAAAGGTCTGTATCAAACCGGAAGTAAGATGTCCGGGATATGAACTATTTTGATACGGCCAGCGTTGGAGTTGTCTGAACCTTTTCAATATAGGCGCCACGACCGCTCAGCTTAAACCACATCACATTAAAATTTTTTGGTGTTTAGCAATTCAATGGACTCTCTAACCAATCTTGGGAAATAAACGAGGCTCTTTGCAAATAATTGTAGGCACTCCAAACAGAATTTTATGCTTGATTGTTAACATTTTCACAAGCATGTTTAGCCACCCGACTGTTCTCGAGATGCCACAATGAGCTTTTTTGTTCTTTTAAATCTGTTTCCCCCGCCTGCAGTTTGGCCATATAAAAAAACCCCCCAAATTGCAAGGAATTTGGGGAAACCCCCTCTCTTTCAGTGGAATGATATCTTTTTAGGCTTCATCAAATTTGGGTACCTTTTCCATGGAGTATAAAAAAGTTTTGATCTCTTTTTTAGCTAAAGCGACCCCCAAATTTTCCGTCTTTACTTCACGTAAGGGAGGAAGGCCTCGTATGTTACCGGGGAGCCTCTCTTTTAACTTCGCCGTTATCGTCCTGTGGCCTTTTTTTAAAACCCCGTCCACACAGTTGGGCTGAAACGTCAATAAGCAATTAAAGCAGATTCGACGCGGCGAAATGTCCCGATATATTAATATGTATTAATTATTATATTAGGCGCGAAAGCCTTAAATTTTATTATTATTATTATTATTATTATTATTATTATTATTATTATAGTGATGTACTTGCAGTTACTCATCCGTACAGACTGTTGACTTGCAGAGATGCATTTTGTCGAGAAATCGCGTGGGCGTCTATGAGAAGTGTTGTTAAAAAGAAGATAGGCCGAGCTCCTAATAATGTAGAATGTTGCCAATATCTTAGTGGCTCTATGGAAGGAGATTATGCGCGACATGAAGGAGCTATCACTTCAATCTGGACACAGGCAAGGTCTGCATCACGACGACTTCGTAACCGGATTGGCTTTTATGGACATATGATGTTGCCCGACAAGAGCTATGTATCAAAGTTTCTCGGCCACAAAAGATGCCTGACATTGCGGTAGTTCCACCAGACTCACGCGGACTATTAGCCAAGACACTGAGAACAGCAGTGCGTGATTCCTATAGGGAGAAGTTATTGCATAAGGAGAGCCAGGGGAAAGTATTTATACTTATAACAAAGTGTTATGCAAGCAACCATTTTGTCGCTACAGGAAAACACACACGTTTTTGTGATTGGCGTTTTATAAATAGAGTCAGATTGAATGTCATGCCTCTAAATGGAAGTCGATTCTGGGGTGAGGGATCTAAGTCATGCCGATTGTGTAACTATCCGCAAGAGACTCTGCCACATGTCATAAACCATTGTATGCGCCATTCCAGAGCATTGCAAAAACGCCATAATGATGTACAGAATCGTCTTGTAGCAGCACTTCCCAAAAACCGGCCAAAACTCACAGTAACTGTAATCGGCGTAATTCAGCAGATAACAACTCAAAATTACGGCCTGATATCATTATCAAAGATGATACTTTAAAAACTGTGAGAATCATAGATGTTGCTTGTCCATTTGAAAATGGCGCAGATGCGTTCATTTTAGCAAGACTACGTAAGGAGGAAAAATACCGGGAGACTGCTAAGGTATTTGAATCAGAAGGATACTCTACCACAGTGGATGCCTTTATAGTCGGTAGTCTTGGAGGATGGGACCAAGAAAATGAAAGAGTATTGCGCGCCTTAGGTATAAGTAAGAGATGTGCTACATCAATGAGGAAGAAAATGGTCAGCGAAACTATCAAGTGGTCTCGAAATATATATGTGGAACACGTGTCCGGCATAAGACAATATTTAGATTAGAAAGATAGTAAAAATGATCTATTTATGTACCGATACATGGTGATATTTGCTAAGAAGTGCCAGTGGCAGCGCTTCACGACAGTCCGTCGGTGGCGAATACGCTCAACATAGCGTCATCACACCATTCAAGGTGATAAAACCACGGGTGGGAATGAGGTATTCTGAATATCATTATCATGACAAAAAATTTCAGTAAGCCCCACAAATGAAAGCGATTGGCTATAATTGCAAAACACTTTCCACACGATGAACTGTCTCAAAGATACAAATTTTACATTGATGACGAGATCTATGATGAGATCACGTTTCATGAGGAGTTGATAATTGAAAATACGGACACAAAGGAGGAGTGCGGGAAAGTTACAATCAGCGTGAAACATGCCGGTAAAGACCAGCAATACTTTCAGGTTCGCTCGTCAGCACAAGCAACAATCAACGGGAACATTAGTGTAGTGTCAAGATTATCAGTTGCGTTGACAGACATTTCGCCACGATCGAAGAGAGACGAAATGAGAACTCTACTACCTCTGGATTGGGAGAGTCAACTACCTTCCCTGTGAACAAATATTGTACATTGTCAAGACAAGGACATCTATCACGGTTCTGTGGTGCAGCACCATCTCGCACGTAGACATCCAGGCTCTCCTGCTGCAAAAACCCAACCAAGTGATCCAATTCTCCGTCAAGTTCTTCACTGCCTTCCAATACAACCCGGAGTATGCAGAGATTTATGAGGAAGACACTCCTTGCGAGTATGACTACGAGAAACATGAATTTTTTACCCAGAACTTCGCCACATTCTCTCGGACCACATCCAGGCTCTCCTACTGCAAAAACCCAACCAAGTGATCCCATTCTCCTTCAAGTTCTAAAATCACAACGATTCGACGGAGTGCAAGATCCCTGTGAAGATACAGTTTCAGGACAAGAAACCTGACCATCTTAGTTCGATGACTATATCAAACTATGTCCAGAACCTCAAGCTGATCTTCTAATCATGATTATTGTAATTATGATTGTTTTTATTGTTTTTAATCGTGTATTTGTCAATGAAAAAATAATTTTAAATAAAATTGTATATTATTAATTAATTATATTATTATTATTATTATTATTATTATTATTATTATTATTATTTTTTTTATATTATTATTCATTATTATTATTATTATTATTATTACACATAATGGTCGGACATTTCGCCGCGTCGATTCTGCTTTTATTGCGTTGACGTTTCAGCCCAACTGTGTGGGCTATCCTCAGAAAACAAGAAATAAAATTAAAAACTTACTAAAATATAAGCCAAGACAAGGCTTCCCATAGAAAAACAAAATAACAACAACAAAACAAACAGTTACCATGATCAGGCTCCGCCTTCTTCTTCTTCTTATTATTATTAATATTTTGCATTCATTTAACATAACATGCCATTTTATAAAAGAAAATAGTTGAATGCAAGAGCGACACAATGAGCATTTGCCCCGTAGTACTTTCGTACCTGTTACCCTTGGTACACAAAATCCCCACATTATAAAAGACGTCGTATCATGTTAAAATTGTACATATCAAATAAACACAACATAATATTAATAAAACACATTAAAAACACTTCCACATCAACAAAAAATCTAAAAACAAGTTGCTAATTAAAAAACCTCTTAATACCCATGTTGAAACATCTATCACTTTTTAAATCACTTGGTGGGAGATTCCAAACGAAAAGACGATTTTTAAAAAAAACATTCCTGGAAACCCCCATGTTCTGGCCCAAGTGGGTTTTAAAGGAAAAATTTTTGTTTCCGGGGAAAGTTTTTTACTTATGGTATTGGGGTAGGTCACCACCAGTGTTAACCCTTCCTTCACCCCCCCCGGCGGGAACCAATTCCAATGGAAGGAACGTCACAGATACAAACGCCGTGAACTAGCACTAGGATTGAAATTAAACCCTTTCCCCTTAACATTTGGTGGCCCTATTCTGAATTCGTTCTAGCTTGATCATATTTTGCTGAGTGTAGGATGCCACGCAGGAAAAACCGTAAGTTAAAATGGGCCGTAAAAGGGTAAGGTAACCAGTTCTTATTGTGCGTGCCTACTCCCCCCAACACTCTATTAAAAACCCCAAAAGCAGAGAAGCTGCTCTATTGCGAACAAAATCAGTTGCACATTCATTTTAAGTTGTCAGTTATATAAATCCCTAACAATTTTATAGAATTAAAAAGGGGAAAACCTGGGATCCGTGTAGGCTATGTGTGCACACCAAAGGGTTTCTAGATCTTGAGAAGCGTATGTATTGCAATGGATCAGAGTTAATTTTCATCATGTTTAATGTACACCAACGCTCTATTGACACCAAATCCTTTTGGAACTCTATCATATCTTCTTTAGAGGCAATTGGTCTATAAAAAGGTGGTATCATCAGCGAACTGAATCATCTTTGAAGAAAAAAGCAAATGTGGTAAGTCCAGAAAGTATATTATGACCAGGAGAGGACCTATTACTGAACCCTGTGGCACACCGGAAGTAATATTAAACGGTGATAGGGGGCTTCATGAAAAATAAGACTGGGTTTTATTGGGAAAAAAATGACCTGATCCATTTTTAGAACATACCCTTTAACACCATACACAGATAATTTAGATGCAGTCTGCAATGAGGACCTGGTCAAATGCTTTAGACCAGTCAAGCAATGCAATCTACCTGTTTAGTTGGGTTTGGGAAACTTCTAAAATGTGTAGGCCAATCATCAATCATAACCGTCAAGGCAGTAAACACAAGATCTCCTAGGTAGGAAACCATGTTGGTTAGAGTTCAAAGATCGTTTACTTCAAAGTGGTGACGCACTTGATTTTACACAAGTCTCCCCATCAATTTGCCCCGCTATTGAAGTAAGAGAAATCGGTTTATAATTTTTCCATATTTAAATTTTTCTCCTTTTTTAAAGACTGGCACCACATTAGCTCTTTCCATTGATCTGGCAAAGACCCTAATGACATTGATAGATTGAAATTACCTCATTGAAGGGGCTAGCGCATTGGCACATTGATTGAGTATTCCAGCTGGATTCCATCTGGTCCCGTAGCAGCGTTGGGTTTGCATTTCCTTGAGCTCCCTCCAGATGTCTCTTACTGAAGAAGTGTCATCCAAAGTAATCGCTGGTGTTTCTAACTGTTGGCAAAACATTTTCTGTTGTATTTTTGTTGTTGTCTTCTGCTGTTTTAGTTTTTCCTTAAACTGGGTAATGAAGGCGTTAGCTATGTCCAAAGGATCAAGAACCGAATTACCGTTAACAACGAAATGGTCAGGGGCAGCACTTCCTCGTCTACTATGGATGTATTTCCGGAATTTTTTTGATTTGGATCCTATAGACCAAACATACTCCTGGTGAGCAGAACGAGTCGCTTTATTGATAGAATTTCTAACTTTCTTATAATGATCCCATCTTTCAGTTGAAGGATATTTCTTGGACTTCTTAAAAAGAATATCTCTTTTACGAATTGATTTGATAAGATCTTTGTTTATCCATAGTGATCGCCTTCTAGTATTAATACTAATCTTTGCTATAGATTCACTAACACATTGCCAGAAAATATCAGTCCAGTTATTCCATGCACAATGTCATCCGTATCATAATGCAATGGCAGCCTATCCACAAGAAGTTCAAAAAGTAAATTCTAGTCAGCTGTTCGGTAATTGTATACCTCCGTTTTCAGCTTCTTTTTTTTTTTGAGACTTGTTATATTCCTTACGTTACACATAAAGATAAATGAAGAACTAATCAGTTGGGATTACGTTAAAATAAAATAGTTAATTAATTAAGTTAATCCTCTGGTTTATTGAGGTAAGAAAAAGGGTGAAAGTTCAGGGTCAGCGGCAATTGGCATCGTTTACATACAAAATACATAACATAAAGCATTAAACTTAGCTATATCTAAATACCCGTTCATTAAAGAGTCTTTATCGGTCCAATCGAAAATAGTTCAAATATATATATTTTCATACGGTCCCACTCACGGGCACAGCTCACCCACAGTTCCACACACGTTGACGATGGCGACGTCGGCTTCAGGATTGTTGAGGGCCGGACGCTCGTAGTATGCAGAAAAGGGGAGGGCGATGTTGTTGATCCCGGTCGTGGTCGTCTGGCTTCAATCCCGACATGTCAACACAGATTCACACACACACACAGTTTATAATTGCACAGCACGGTGGTGCGGAAAGTCCACACACTGCCACACAGTTCGATTCACACACCGGCACAGATTAAAGTTTAATTAGAACTGTCCTCAATATGAAATTAACTTGAGCAATGTGTACCCCGGGAAATTAACTTCTGTTTTAGAATATAAATATACAACACTCGCGGATCGTTTGGTTTGATACCACGATTTCGAGAGATGGGTTTATTTGTCCCAACCGTCTCCTCCGTGCACCCGATTACCACTGTCTTCCTTACACTTCCACCCCCTGTATGTCATCTTGGCCATGTTGCTAGATGGGCAATCTAATTCTACAGATTATTTATAAACTAGCAATAGAAATACACTTATAACATAACCATACATGTATAAAAATTACACTCTGTCAGTAATTGACGATTCTTCTTTTAACAAGGCAAAAATGTAAATTACCACAGTAAAATAATAGTTGAAGGCGTGGTCACCAAGGACCACGCCGATGCAGCCGAAAATGGCAACTAAGGGCTAAAATCAAATTAAAATACTCTGTTCATCCCTTCTCCGCCAAAGACGTGTTGCTGAATGGCCAGTTGACAAGAGCAATCCCTTTATTTACGATTGGCTGCCTATCTGTCACTGACAGGACCACCGACAAGGCTAACCCTAGCTACCTGCACCTTCATATTTACACCCACACCTGGCCTTCGTCTTACATCTATTTAATAAGATATACAAGAATATTAATTAATGTTATTGCGAGTCATTACAACTTCCCCCCCAGACTTTATTTACAAAGCTTTTTGGGGAGGTTTGAAATTAAATCTCCAGCACGACAATGCCTCAAATGAATGTAGTTTCTTACTATCATATTTTCTTCTGGGTTTCTCAGGAAACACGTCTTTGAACTGTAACAATAATACCTCCACTTTCGCTTTCTGTTGGTTATTCAACCCCAGCGTCCCATCTACCTGCTCTCTCACCTGTTCACAACAACTCTTGCTTTTCTCTGGTTCACTGAACCCGCCGTGTTGTTCGGTCGCTTCACCGCCCTTCAACATTCCTACCCTTGTTGCATCAGCCACCTTGACCCTTTGTGATTCTTTGAACGCATCTGAGCAATTATTTACATATTGGTTAGTTGTTATATGTAAATGTATGGGCTCTGTCGTTGTTATCCGACTAGTTGTAAACGGAATATGGTTTTTGCTTGGTTTTGTTCCTACTTGCAAATAACCCTCTTTAAAGTTTACTTCCGCCCTCTCCTTGAAGAGCCAGTCAGCGCCTATGATAAGTTCACGGGACAGATGGGGAATGATAAAGACAGGAGTTTCATAATTACATGACCCTGCTTGGAAGGTCACTAAAGCTTGTTTAGTTATTTTCTGGCTCATGTTATTAAAAGCCGCCGTCACAGAGATTCCATTCACAGGTAATACCGGTATGTTTTGGTCGTTTTTATGTATATCTTGCCAGAATTCTTCTGACATACATGTGACGTCACTACCCGTATCAATCAGAATCGGAACAATTTGGCTGCCAATCGTTCCAGTTATTTCGGGGGTCTTAAAGTTCCTCTTTATTTGCGGTTCTTTTTCGTTGAATAAGTCATCTGTTTGACTACTCTCCCTCAGGTTAACCGATTGTTGCCTCCCCCTCCCCTTTTCGTTTTTATCCTGGGTCAGGTGATGAATTTGATTTATACTTCTGACCTGATACTCTCTCTTATCAGCACGGTCACTTCTCCAATTACTATCATCGGATTTACCGGTCTGATAACCGCTCTTATCATCACGGTCACTCCTCCAATTCCTATAATCGGAGTTACCGGACCGATTACCGCCCGTCATGGTCGGCTCTTCCCGCGTCTCCCGCTGGTTGCCCCCAAGATCGCCGCTCGCCATGTTAGGCTCTTCTTCCCGATCTATTTTCCGGAAAGTCAGTTTTGAGCCCTGACTACCACCACTGTTTTCCGGGGCACTATTCTTATTTTTGGTTGGCTGTCTGTCTTTACGACGCGATGCAGATTCATCTAGATTTTGCAATAATCTTAATGTCGCTTCTAACGTTTCGTGCCTCGCGGCTAGTAGTGTATTCTCTACATTAGCCGGAAACAGATGAGACACTCGTCTCAAGAAACTTTTAGTGCTTATGGGAGGGGATAGATGTTTGACTTTCTTCATCCACGAGAGAAAGAATGCCGCCATTGGCCCATGTACATGTTTATTATAAAAATCATGGTGCAGTTGGTACCTTACTTCTTCTTGATGCTCATCTGACCAGAACATGTCAAGGAAAGACGATCTGAACTGCGCCCATCCATCCCAGGTTCCCTGGAACGCTGCCCCCCAGTCCCGGGCAACCCCATCTAGCTTTTGCACTGCTAATGCTATTTGCATATTTTCCGGCAACTTTTGTTGCTGACCATATCCCTCAATACTCGCTATGAAATCAACAGGGTGTATTTTCCCGTCGTTTGCGAATTTTGGCAATATCTCGCTGGTGTGCATCACTGACCCTGGGCAAGTATTTACCACAAACATGGCCTGCATTTCGGTTCTTTGTGCAGCAGGCAACGGGGTTATTGTTGTCTCGATTTGAGACGCACCCGCCTGTGAACCGCTCGTTTGAGCCTCCAACCTGTCAATCCTTTGTTGACAAGCCCCAAACACGTTTTCCAAACGTCCAAGCATACTTTGCATTTGTAAAACAAATACCTGTAGTGTTTCTTGCACTCCTCCTGATGAAGACTGATTGTTCTGGGCTTCATCAGAGGCTTGGCACTCTACACCGCCACTATCTACATCGTTCCTATTCATAGTGCTTTGTGTTCGCACTCTAACCGGCCTACCTACCTTGCTCTTTTTAGTAGCAGGCATAATGCTTATTTACTATGACACAAATTAGTGTATAGAAACAATGCTAATTGCATAACCTTGCCTACCTAGTTGGGCGCCATTTTGTTATCTAGGGCGAGGGTCGTTCGCCCGCAGCCAAGCGCACGCGACTGCTAGAAGGCGATGACTAACTCGACCCTGTTTACAGCTATCCGAGTTGGGGGGTTTTCAGCTATCTGCACACGCCGTCCCGAAAGATTTACAATCTTGAAACTCGGTATATGACCTGATATGTGGTCCATGACATACCAAAAAAAAAATCAGCCCGATCCGATAGCCCGTTCTGTGTTAAAAAAGTGCGTAAATATCGACGATAATCGTCCGGCTGATTGGTTGGTTGGTTGGTTGGTTGGGGGGGGGGGGGTAGTGGATTCTGACAGAGAGGAATAAGAGCCTACAGAGAAAACGGTACATCTTAGAACTATGAAACTTGAACCACACTTAGATGTACGTCAGACTCACAAACTTCCGCCGAGAGACAAGCAATATTCCACCCCCAACACCCCCTAAATCATCCCCTAAAATTAAAATAATTCATAGCTCTAACCCAAAATTGAATTTTTAGTCAAATTAGTTATTAAAATTATGTTCTTATGTATTTTAACCCAATCGGTCTATTCTTATTATATAAACCACATTTTGTCAACCCCCATCCCTAATAGTTTATATTATTTTTACCTTGATTTCCAGCATTCACCACGAAGGCACCTAATGAGTTATCATTATGAAATTTGGCATGATGGTACATAATAATATGAAAAATAATCCGCCAAGAGGCAATTAAGCGATATTCCACCCCCAACACCCCCTAAAACTGGACTAATTCATAGCTCTAATCTAAAATTGATGTTTTATTCAAATTAGTTATTAAAATTATGTTTTAATGTGTTTTAATCCAATCGGCCTATTCTCATTTCCTAAACCACATTTTTTCAACCCCCATCCCTTATAGTTTATATTATTTTAACCTTGATTTCCAGAATTCACCATGAAGGCACCTAATGAGTTATCAGCATGAAATTTGGCATGATGGTTCATACTAAAATAAAAAATCATTCGCCGAGAAGCAAGCGATATTCCACCCCCAACACCTCCTCAATCATCTCCTACAATTGGAATAATTGATAACTCTAAACCAAAATTGAATTTTTCATGTTATTAATTATGTTTTAATGTGCTTTAACCCAATCGGCCTATTCTCATTTCCTTTGTCACATTTTTTTAACCCCCCTCCCTAATAGTTTATATTATTTTTACCTTGATTTCCAACATTCACCATGAAGGCACCCAAATGAGTTATCAGCATGAAATTTGACATGATGCTACATACTGATATGAAAAATCATTCGCCGAGAGGCAAGCGATATTCCACCCCCAACACCCCTAAATAATCCCCTAAAATTGGAATAATTCATAGCTCTAACCTAAAATTGAATTTTTATTTAAATTAGTTATTAAAATTATGTTTTAATGTGTTTTAACCCAATCGGCATATTTTCATTATATAAACCACATTTTGTCAACCCCTATCCCTAATAGTTTATATTATTTTTATCTTGATTTCCAGCATTCACCACGAAGGCACCTAATGAGTTATAATCATGAAATTTGTCATTATGGTACATAATAATATAAAAAATAATCCGCCGAGAGGCAAGCGATATTCCACCCTCAACACCCCCTTAAATTGGAATAATTCATAGCACTAATCTAAAATTGATGTTATATATTTAAATTAGGTGGTTATTAAAATTATGTTTTAATGTGTTTTAACCCAATCGGCCTATTCTCATTTCCTAAACCACATTTTTCAACCCCCATCCCTTATAGTTTATATTATTTTAACCTTGATTTCCAGCATTCACCATGAAGGCACCTAATGAGTTATCAGCATGGAATTTGGCATGATGTTATATACTAATATGAAAAATAATTGGTCGCGATGCAAGCGATATTCCACCCCCAACATCCCCTAAATCATCCTCTAAAATTGGAATAATTCATAGCTCTAACCCAAAATTGTATTTTTATTCAAATTAGTAAATTATGTTTTAATGTGTTTTAACCCAATAAGCCTATTCCCATTTCCTAAACAACACTTTTCAACCCCCATCCCTAATAGTTTATATTATTTTTACCTTGGTTTCCAGCATTCACCATAAAGGTACCGAATGAGTTATCAGCATGAAATTTGGCATGGTGGTACATAATAATATGAAACATAATAATCCACGAGGAGACAAGCGATATTTAACCCCCACTGTTTCCTACCACTCTTTACTTTGGGAAAAACGTTATGTTGTATTTATTACAATTTTTAATATTTTAATTGCTGATTAAAATTATGCGTCAATGTGTTATAGTCCGGCCAACAAATCATTCACACAAAAACCCAAGACGACATTAATAACCATATTAAATTTGATAAAAACATTGAATATTGCCAACTAGGCCTACAGATTGTAAACAAAAAAAAGATGGTAGCTTTAGTTTCTAGACAATCTGTTTTAAACGCACTGTATCCACCTTTACACGTATTTCACATGTTTAAGCCTTGATATGAAACAAACAACAAAAAGAGGTGATATCCCCCCAAAATACAAAAATTTGTAAAAAAAAACGGCAGCCAAGCTCTCCTTCCAAAGTCTTCGGCTGTGAATGCTATGAGATATAGAAGTTGAGCCAAGCATTTCATTCTTTCTCCCTAGTTTCGCATTGAAAAGAAGTAAGATCATTTCGCCTGTTGACGAGCGCCAAGCCAACCATTTTCGTGGTAAAAAAAGTTAAAATTTTAAACTCAAAATCATAAAAAAATTACTTGGCTATTGATTTTGGTACGAAGACTCTAAAAAGTCAATGGCCAAGTAATTTTTTTATGATTTTGAGTTTAAAATTTTAACTTTTTTTACCACGAAAATGGTTGGCTTGGCGCTCGTCAACAGGCGAAATGATCTTACTTCTTTTCAATGCGAAACTAGGGAGAAAGAATGAAATGCTTGGCTCAACTTCTATATCTCACAGCATTCACAGCCGAAGACTTTGGAAGGAGAGCTTGGCTGCCGTTTTTTTTTTTTTTTTTTTTACAAATTTTTGTATTTTGGGGGTATTCCTTACGTTACACATAAAGATAAATGAAGAACTAATCAGTTGGGATTACGGTAAAATAAAATAGTTAATTAATTAAGTTAATCCTCTGGTTTATTGAGGTAAGAAAAAGAGTGAAAGTTCAGGGTCAGCGGCAATTGGCATCGTTTACATACAAAATACATAACATAAACCATTAAACTTAGCTATATCTAAATACCCGCTCATTAAAGAGTCTTTATCGGTCCAATCGAAAATAGTTCAAATATATATATTTTCATACGGTCCCACTCACGGGCACAGCTCACCCACAGTTCCACACACGTTGACGATGGCGACGTCGGCTTCAGGATTGTTGAGGGCCGGACGCTCGTAGTATGCAGAAAAGGGGAGGGCGATGTTGTTGACCCCGGTCGTGACCGTCTGGCTTCAATCCCGACAGGTCAACACAGATTCACACACACACACAGTTTATAATTGCACAGCACGGTGGTGCGGAAAGTCCACACACTGCCACACAGTTCGATTAACACATCGGCACAGATTAAAGTTTAATTAGAACTGTCCTCAATATGAAATTAACTTGAACAATGTGTACCCCGGGAAATTAACTTCTGTTTTAGAATATAAATATACAACACTCGCGGATCGTTTGGTTCGATACCACGATTTCGAGAGGTGGGTTTATTTGTCCCAACCGTCTCCTCCGTGCACCCGATTACCACTGTCTTCCTTACACTTCCACCCCCTGTATGCCATCTTGGCCATGTTGCCAGATGGGCAATCTAATTCTACAGATTATTTATAAACTAGCAATAGAAATACACTTATAACATAACCATACATGTATAAAAATTACACTCTGTCAGTAATTGATGATTCTTCTTTTAACAAGGCAAAAATGTAAATTACCACAGTAAAATAATAGTTGAAGGCGTGGTCACCAAGGACCACGCCGATGCAGCCGAAAATGGCAACTAAGGGCTAAAATCAAATTAAAATACTCTGTTCATCCCTTCTCCGCCAAAGACGTGTTGCTGAATGGCCAGTTGACAAGAGCAATCCCTTTATTTACGATTGGCTGCCTATCTGTCACTGACAGGACCACCGACAAGGCTAACCCTAGCTACCTGCACCTTCATATTAACACCCTCACCTGGCCTTCGTCTTACATCTATTTAAGAAGATGTACAAGAATTTTAATTAATGTTATTGTGAGTCATTACAGACTTGACACTAATTATTGTAGCTGTGATTGCATAATGATCACTAACACCTTCCACAACAGTAATATTCTCTAAAAGTTCGGTATTGCTGCACAGTAAGAGATCAAGAGTTGAACTAGTCGTTGCTGTTATTCTGGTTGGTTCAATAATAAGTTGGGAGAGGAGGAGGTCATAAAAGCAAGACGAATTCCTCAGCTATCACATTGTGTGCACAAGGAATGTTACACCATGTTACATCAAGATTAAAGTCTCCACACAAAATAATATCTGTATAATTTTGACTTACATCTGCTATACTGTTTAGTGAGTTCAGTAATGCTTTATTACAATCACTAGATGAATTTGGAGAACGGTAAACAGAACGAATTAGAAATGTCTTATCATTTTTTGATATTTTTACCCAAATGCATTCAGCATCTTCATGTTCAAGACTAGACACGCGAATAGGGTGCAATTCCGGCTTTATGGCTACTAGAACGCCACCCCCTGTCCGATTTTGTCTGTCTTTTCGAAATATAACATAGTTGGTGTCTGGGAAAAGTTCATTGTCATGTATTCTTGAATTGAGCCATGTTTCACAAACGCACACAATATCTGCATTGTGAGAGTGGATAAAGAGATGTGTATCTGGCAGTATCTTACCGTTCTTTAGGCTTCTCGCATTAAATTGCAGCATCTTCAGACCTGATTCAGCTCTATGTGAATCCAAATCTTGAATATCATCACTTGTCGAACAAGAAGTGCCAGAATCGTTAAAGAAAGAGTTGGTAAATTGAGGCAGTACACACTCCCAACAAGTCCAAACACGATGAGCGACTATCATTTTCTTGTAATCCAGTGGCTTCATCTTAACACAAGTACGGTGATACTGTATGTTACATGTTCCACACTCGAGGAATATTTGTCTGATTCGTCCAACAGTATTACACGAAGAGCATATTATGTTATGACCACCAATTGCAACCGGGCCTGGATTCAACTGCACGTCACCAGATAAGGCTATCATGTACATAGCAAAACTAAAAGCAGAACATGGCCATGCCAGAGCAGGAACACGCAACCCTCTTCTCCGTCTACTTCTTCCAGCCGAAGAACAGATGTCTACATACCTTTGCTTTACAGCACTCATACACAGCGTTGAAGAAGATATGTGACAATGATTTATTGTTAATACATTACTCCAGATTTGGTAGTGTTCTACATATACAATGTATTCTTCCCTAGTTTGATCTACTTGATCTGATTTGCTTATCAAAAAGTTCATACACAGTAAAACTTCCAAAATAAATATCGATCTAAATACCCCACCTTTCATCTTGATCTGTGAAATCTCTTTTCAATTGACATGTGAGAATCAATAACACATACGCTGAGGTCTTGGCCTAGTCCAGATAACAAAACTTAGTGTAACTTCAGTTTTTGCTTACCATTTTTAAAGATTTATGGCCCAAACAATTCCTTGGTATTCCTTGATAATTTTTTGAACACACATTAATATTATTCCTCTTTAAAAACCACTTTAAATAGTTAAAGTCTTTATATCATAACATAAGGATAGGTGTTTGTTTGTTTGGTTGCTAAGGATCCAATTAACAATGAACAATGAACCAAATTCAATGACCAAGTAATTTTTTTTGTGATTTTGAGTTAATTTTTTTTATTTTTTTCACCACGAAAATGGTTGGCTTGGCGCTCGTCAACAGGCGAAATGATCTCAAAAGAAGAAAGAAGAAAAGCTCAGGGGGGCAAGCTACCCCCCTGCCCAACGGCTCCGACGCCGCTGCGTTCAAATGAAGCATACACAAAAACTTCGATGTAGACATGTGATTGTAAACTGTAAAGCATTCAACCCAAAAGTGAAAGTATAAGGGCCGATATTATAATGTACCGCTAAATGTAACGGTTTGCTATCTGGCGGATAGTGCTATCCCCCAGATAAATTACAAAGACCAAGACCATAGCACTCCATAGCGGCAGTCCACGCCACGGAAACCTATTGGATTGCTAATTGAACACGGGAACGGCGGCCATATTGTGGGAACAGGCAGCTGTAATTCAACCTAGTACACAGAGGTGCAGGATGTAGGCCTAGTGTTTTGTGTTTTAATGCTTGTTACAAGTAAGTTATGTGTTATAAGTAACGTATTATGTACGCAACATGATGCAGACATGATTACAAATTTTCCTTGAATGGCGTGTCATTAGACTTGAGTTTGAATTCCCACACAATGGTCGCCGGGCGCCGAATAATTAGCAATAAAGGTAGGCCTACAGAGGCGCTCATGCGTCATCTAGACCTACTATGTATATACTATTCCAACATTTCCACTGCTTACGAGATGTATTTTACATTGTTTCACATGCCACATAAGGTTTGATTGGTTTACCTAGTGTAGTGTAGACTTGTGTAGTTGGATGAGCGAAGCGAAGACTTCAATTTCACTGACCCCCAAAAAAATTTAGCTCGGTTGTTTTTTGTTTTTTTTTCCGTTTTTTTTTTGTGTTTGTTTTTTTGTCTGTTTGTTCGCACGATTCCGGGCAAACGGCATTAGCGATCTTGATGAAAATTGAAGGGGACCTTCGAAATCTCTGAACTTAGACGTGCCACGTTTTTGGGTACAATCGAAGAAATATTTCTCATGAATATCGCACTTTTACGATTTTTTTCGATTTTTAGTGCGATATTTTCGTGACATTTGGGCCAATTCTGACCAAGCGGGTGGGGCTACAAAGTTCATACTTTACATGGACATTAAAGTTATTGGTGATGTAGTACTTCGTCAAAGAAAAAGTTGAAAAAGTAAGCCAGAATCTAAAGAAATAAAGCTTTTAATATAAGTTTTTTTATTTTTTGAGCGTTATTTTCGTGCCATTTGGGCCAATTCTGACCAAACGGGTGGGGCTACAACGTTCATATTATACATAGACATTAAGGTTATGGTGATGTAGTACCTTTTGAAAGAAAAAGTTGAAAAAGTTAGCCAGAATCCATAGAAATAAAGCTTTTAATATAAGTTTTTTACGGTAAATAATACCAATTGACAAGAAACAATAGAAACTTGACAACAATCACCTACAATGCGTAGGCAACAAAACAAAGCACTTGAAAAAGTAAAGATATCCCACGCAAACTAAAAACTACAAAAAGCTCATCCATCAACGCGGCGGGACTTTAGCGTTTTCCTAGTGTAGGTGTAGGCCTTCAAATCAAATTACACTACACTTTACCCACGATAACTAAACGTTTTTTAAGCTACACTCTACACTAGATTGTCCCATATCGAACTGTCAAACTTCTAAAACATAATAAAACGCATACAGGACATGTTAAAGGCATTAAATAAGTCAAATTAATTGTATAGGTCTATTTTCAGACCATATCAGACGATGAAAAGTTTTTTGGAACATAAACTTCACTAGTGCTTATCCTGTTTGAGGTTAGAGTACCCTATGTAGGCCTATACTTGCCCTCATCACATAGTCCCATATATATAAAATACTCCGAATTGGTTTCTAATGCGTAATATACTACGTAATGTGTAATTCATTATGTTTCAATCTGCTTCTCTTTAAATTTTGCGCTTAAATGTCTACACCTACACTCTACACGACCTCCTAGAGCTCGTGTAGAAATACTACACTTAACCCATTGGGGCAGACTTACGGAACGGTTCCGGAAATGCGAGTCTGGCCTGAAAATTCACTTACGGAACGGTTCCGTTTCCATTCCGTTCGTCATTTGATTTCGCGCCAAACCGACGTAGTTCGCTCAATCTCACACAGATAGCAGCACTATATGGCGGCTGACTCTTTTACCGACGTGGTTTAGTTTTTTCCCCGATAAATTCTCGAACACGGCCATTTCACAGACGACTACAAATAATATAAAGGCCTACAAATTGTCAAGGCGGTGCGCCGTAACAGAAATAGGCTTCTCAGCTGTTGTTTACTTCGTAAAACTGACGTAAAGCTCATGAATGTTACGAGATGGCGAATCTGAAGGCGATTGTGCTGAATTTCCAATGAGCATGATATATTGCGAGATTCAGGAAGTGTTGTTGATTAGCTTGCAAATGATGCAAGCGATAATAATGATGTGGATGAAGACAAGAGTACTTCTAACCAAGATAAAATAAGACGATGACACAAGTAAGGTTAGGCCTAGGGCTGGCGGGAATATAAACTAGAAAAGCAAAGCATATGAACTAAAAACAACAGGCCTAGGCCTTCAATTTTGTGCATTCACGTGATTTCGGCCCGTAGGCAGGGTGCGGCGGGGTGCCATCCCCGTAATACGGATTTAACTGGATCCGTTCGGGCAAAATAAGCAAAATCAACTGGTGGCCCAATGGGTTAACACTACACGAAGTCAAACCAAACGGTTACACTTTACACTACACTTAATACGAAAACGCTTTTTAGATTTTGTGAGCCTAGGCCTACACTAGTGCAAAGTGTAGGTTCGTGTAGCAAACCGAACAAACCTATTGATAGCAGTGTTCTCGTGTTGTTACCCAATGGCGGGTAATTTGAAAAGTTTTGGTTAAAAAACAAATGGTTCTGTAAAAGGTTGTCATAAACTTATACACATTATGTTAAATATTCTTCAATAATAATTAAAGATATAAGGACGGACATCGTATTTTTATTTTTAGAATGGCCTAAATAATATTATATACAATTTCACAGCAATATTTGTAATTTCACACTGAGCACACAAAAGTTTTTCTTCGAAATTTAAATAATATTATTTAGACAGTATATCTTCACTCAGACTAAAATACAATATTTTTAAAAATTCGTTGTAATGTTGGTCGCATTTTGGGTCCCACATCATTATAACTCGGTGTGACCCTCTTCAGGTAGATTAATAATAAGGTAAAGGGTAATTTGAAAAGGAATGTCGAAGGCAGTTAAAGATGATTCAATCCCAGCTTTCACCTTAATCACTGGAGCTGGAGAAAACCTCAGAATAACTTTCAGTCAGGATTGCCAGTGGTGGGATTCTGAACCGTGACCTCCTGAAACAGTTACACACAAGAGCAACCACTGCTAGTAATTTGCGATATTGTTATTTCGCCATTTAATACACAATGTAACTGTAAATGTAAATGTACACTCGTCGATTGCGTCGGGGCCTGCAGGGTTGGCTTGGTCGCTTTGATTTAAAGTCCCCCACTGAAAATCAGTTATATAACTGAGTGGGCAGACTCTAAATAAAATTTATTTATTTATTTATTTAATACAATCTCGTTAAAAATGGAGGACTTGGGAAAATTCATAATAAGTGCCATAAATGTCGACCATCGCTTTTTTCGTATCAGAAAATAAATATAAAGTAAATATAAGGTTTTGTACAAACATACAGGAAAGTAGGCAAAAATAATGTGAAATATTAGGTACATATTTGCAAAAAAGTTTATAAATGTTGAGTGAGGTTTGAACTGATGACCTTTAATATAGAATGGCCCTCGTTAGCCACAACTCCAAAGTGACATATAATTTTGGTTAGTTTTGACCCTGCAAATCGTAGGCTATTTGTGAAAGAGTATAGCGGTGAAAGGCATTATTTTCCGTGAGACCATACGAGTATTTTGCCCTTTCCTGGCACTTCGAGAACTGCTGCGGAGGCCGTCAGTGGCGTCGCAATGCCAACAGCTTTTATTGGCTTCTAAGTCAATAACTATTAACCTGGCAGAAAATAAAATACAAAGTAGATTGTAGAGAATGAACGGGTGAACACATGAGTGCAGTTTCGTTGCTCTAGAGCACAAATGAGGTGGCGCCAATAGCATCGCGACGCCTCCTTCACTATTTTGCCTATAACTCCTTAAAATCTCATTTAACAGCAAAATAATTAGGAGCTTTTTTGTAGGAAATTTAAAATTTTAATTGGAGTGTAACTACGTAAATGTTATGTTGTTTGTTCAGTTATTAACGAAATTAAATGTAATAAATGTAAAATATGTAATTATGGCCAATCACATTCACAGTAAATTGAGAAAGTGGCCTGAAGCTTGCGGGGTAAACCGAAGTGGAACGTGCTTCCTACCGCTCTACCCAAGAGCAGTCACAGAGAGTGGCCTGAAGCTTGCGGGGTAAACCGAAGTGGAACGTGCTTCCTACCGCTCTACCCAGTGCAGTCACAGAGAGTGGCCTGAAGCTTGCCTTGTAAACCGAAGTGGACCGTGCATCCTACCGCTCTACCCAAGTGCAGTCACAGAGAGTGGCCTGAAGCTTGCGGGGTAAACCGAAGTGGAACGTGCTTCCTACCGCTCTACCCAAGAGCAGTCACAGAGAGTGGCCTGAAGCTTGCGGGGTAAACCGAAGTGGAACGTGCTTCCTACTGCTCAACCCAAGATCAGTCACAGAGAGTGGCCTGAAGCTTTGCGGGTAAACCGAAGTGGAACGTGCTTCCTACCGCTCTACCTAAGAGCAGTCCAGAGAGTGGCCTGAAGCTTGCGGGGTAAACCGAAGTGGAACGTGCTTCCTACCGCTCTACCCAAGAGCAGTCACAGAGAGTGGCCTGAAGCTTGCGGGGTAAACCGAAAGTGGAACGTGCTTCCTACCGCTCTACCCAAGAGCAGTCACAGAGAGTGGCCTGAAGCTTGCGGGGTAAACCGAAGTGGAACGTGCTTCCTACCGCTCTACCCAAGAGCAGTCACAGAGAGTGGCCTGAAGCTTGGGGGGTTAACCGAAGTGGAACGTGCTTCCTACCGCTCTACCCAAGGCCAGTCACAGAGAGTGGCCTGAAGCTTGCGGGGTAAACCGATGTGGAACGTGCTTTCTACCGTCTACCCAAGAGCTAGTCACAGGAGTGTCTGATGTTGCGGGTAATCGAGTGGACGTGCTTCTATGCTCAACCAAGATCGTCACAGAGAGTGGCCTGAAGCTTGCGGGTTAATCGAAGTGGAACGTGCTTCCTACCGCTCTACCCATGAGCAGTCACATGCAAGGCGGACAAGAAAGAATGGTGAATTAAACCTGGTAGTGCAGTTTTAATATTATGTTTGGCGTCGCAAGGTGACCAATAAAACAATATCTTCCCTTCCGCGTATAAAACTAACGTTTTGTCAGATGTTTGCATTTTTGTACATACGGTCAGACAGTCGAAGGAAGGTGAAACTTACCAAATTATTGATAGATTAACTAAAATTATTCCTACCTATGAGCAGTGAAAATAGTTATTATGTTATATTTACCTGTTATATTAAAGTTTATTTTTAAATTAAATTAGTGTTGTTCTGAATTATAAGTATAAACGTTGATTGAGCATTATACGGTACAAATAGCCATTGGAGTTTCCTTGATTTACAATAAGTGTGCTGCTTATGTGGGGTTTACACCAACAGATGAGTCTACAATACATACATCGTTCAGCTTTGTCGCACAATGGCGCAACGTAAAGTGACGCTTAACATGGTGTTTGTACTTGGAGCGGTAGTCGCAGATGGGACACTGGAGTAAGGCTTCTTTCCCACACTCGTGTTTCATATGCCTAGTCAGGTTGCCATTGTGCGCGTAGCTCTTGTCGCAATTTGGACAGTGATATGGGTGTTGTGGGTCCACGATGGACTTGTCTTGGTTGATGAGCTCAGGAAGATTCCAAAGGACACAATCTGGAACAGAAAGGGATACGTTAATACATTTTGTATTTAAACCACCATTCTACCCACTTATAGTACTACCGTCTGGTTATATCTCCTACTCGAGCGTGTGCTTTTACATGAAGTGAGCGCTCAACGAGGATTGAGCCAGACGACATAACAGATTTCCAGTGATCTGAACCAAGCCAGTCGACGCCGTCGCCAGCGCCATCAATAAGTGAATAAAACCAGTGAAGGTATTTGTAAAAGGTTTGCCACGATTCATCAGCGGTCGACAGCAGCATCTATACAAGGCTACTTTGAAAGAGCATTGAACAATTTAGTATGTGCTTCATTGTTAGGACGGCTCTACAGTAAGCGTTTAGTACATAATAACCTAAAATCACATTGATAGAAATTTAAGACAATTTCTAAAGTAAAAGAACACTTTCAAAACGAAAAACGGATAGTGCTAAGACAATTTTACTGAAGAAGAACCTGAATATTTTGTCAATATGTCAAACCCTAACAGAATTAAGAACGTTGCCAACCTATTGCCAAAATGTAGCCAAGTAGTCACCACGCATTTAGAAAATAGTTTGCCAAAAAGTAACCAACATGACAACAACGCGTTCGACAAGTAGTCGCAAAAAGAAGCCAAAAGTGCGCCAAGAGGTCGTTTTGTGTCAGAATACTACCTCTGGGCAACCTGTCGACAACCTTTAAAAGACAGCCACTAGGTTGCCATGAGGCCGCCAAAAAGACGCCAAAAGGTTGCCACTAGGTTGCCAAGAGGTCGCCAAAATGTCGCCAAATGGTTGCCACTAGGTTGTTAAGAGATCGCCAAAAAGACGCCACAAGGTTGCCACAAGGTTGCCAAGAGGTCGCCAAATGGTCGCCAAGAGTTCACCAAGTTATAGCCTCAGGTCATTCATAATATGTATTTAGTATGTGTTAGGTCCATGGTGGTTGATGCGGAGGACCACTTTACTTTCGCAAAGAACATTTATTTTACATCATTCTGTCTGGTGTAGACTGTTCCGCAGGACTGGCCTTCATCCCTTAATTTTAGTAGATACAAATAAAACACTAACGCAATGCATTTTATGGTAAAAAGTTATTTATTGATTGGAAATAGAAATCCTTTCAACTGGTTTGAATGAAGGTGGTGTAACAACTATTGAAAAAGCAAATGAATGTCTTCATATCTAGTCTGCTACTTTTGATCAACATGTTATTTCATTTTCTGTGCATTATGTGTGTTTTGTATCATTCAATTTGATATCAATTGATGGAGTGTTTAATCAAGTGCGTGTGATATTATTAGGAAAACGTTTCATTCCTCATACAAGTTATTATAGCGTTCTAAAAGTTATACCTACATTTTATAACTACTGAGATTCTTAGAACAGTTAGGTTTAATTAGTATAAACAATAATTGGACTCATCATGTTCTTTTATTAAATTAATATATTAAATTAAAGGTAAAGCAATATTTCGGGTACTTTCAGTACCCTTCAAAAGGCAACAAACCAAACAAAACATAAAACTCCGTCTCCCAGCCAAGGTCGACACATCTAACAAACACGGCCATCTTGATCTCAATAAAAAATACATATTCAAATAAAAAATAAAAATTATACCACAATCATGCCCACAATAGTTCTATGGCTTGGGGACAAACTCTTTCCAAATCGCCGGGAAATCAATGCTGGGAGCACTGATAACATCAGCAGCCACAGACATCAAGGCAGCCTCCTTCAGCCTCCGTCTATGCGAATTTGCTTCGTGTAGAATGATTGAAGCGTCATGCCAGTTCACATAATGGTGATATTCATAGACGTGCTCCGCTAGTTTTGAGGAGTATACCTTGTGTTGTGCAACGTTGTTTTTATGTTCCTTTAACCTGACTTCCAGAGGCCTCTTGGTTTCTCCAATGTAGATAGCACCACACTGACATGGAATTGAGTAAACTGCATTTTTTTTTGCATTTATGTTTTGTTTGGTTTGTTGCCTTTTGAAGGGTACTGAAAGTACCCGAAATATTGCTTTACCTTTAATTTAATATATTAATTTAATAAAAGAACATGATGAGTCCAATTATTGTTTATACTAATTATACCTACATGTTATACTCAAATATTTATTTGTTTTTAAATGGAGGTTAGATTATTATCCGTAGCAACAGAATGCACATTTTGTTTTGATTAATTTATTTTTATTTTTGACAACTTAATAAGCTTTTTAAATTTGCTTGGTGCTTGATACAATACTACAAGATGAAGTGCCACGAGTGTTTTACTAACAAAAAGTTAATTGAGGTGCTCCTGTTCGACGTTGACACTGAAAGGGTGAACAATTTTCGTCTCAGGAGTTGCCTTTGACAACAAACATGGCCAGCCAAATTTCGGACCTTAAACAAAAGGTAGGCTTTCACTTATCTACACACTCTGATGAAGAGAAGCTAAATCGCAATGAACTACCAATTAAGCATAGCTACGCAGGGCCCTCAGAACAGCCTTGGACTGATAGTAAGTCTATGCCTAAAGGTAAGTCCAATCTAAAAAACCTGTCTATTCCTCAAGCCTACACTCAAAGAGAGGCCATCAATAACAACCACAAAACTGGACCATTTCCAGGCCTAGGCCAAGATAGGCAATACCCCAGGCCTAGCGGCCAGCCACATAGTAAAACAGATCAGCCTCAAACAGAGCCCATGCCCTGTAAAAACCATATAGGCCTAAGCCTACATACAGAAGCAAGCATAGGCCTTGCCCAGAGCCCCCAAGATCACAGGTCTAGCAAAGCCCTAGGCCCTCAACCTGACCTACACGCAAACAGAGCAAACAGGCCTAGCCAGAATTTTAAACAAACTACGGGTAACCAGATATGGGATACAGAAAGGCCTAAGCCTAGGCCCACCCATGTTGGTGAGCCAATGAGGCCCACAAGGCAAGGTAATTTCAGCACGGTACCGTCTAGATCCACACTTTCGGCTTCCAACACTGAGCCAATACAATCTCAGCCCACATCGTTCTGCCATTCGAATAAATTCGGACCCCTAGCACTAGCATTGGAAGACGAGGAAAATTTCCCGATCCTCTCCAATGGTTCTGTCAGGACCCGAAACAATCGCCCGTCTCTAAGACCAAACCAACATAGGCATTGGCCTAAGCCAACCATAAGTTCAAATGAAGTTCAATCACCTAGGCCTACCAATGTTCACTCACAGAACTTCTTGCCGTCTACAACTGTGGTAGTACTAAGCGACTCAATGTTAAGTGGCTGTCAGTATCTCCAAACCCCTCCAGAACTTGCTCTTCAAATATACCCAGGTATCCAGCCCCATCAAATAAGAAAAAAAGACGAAAATGAAACTCCAGCGGAGCACCACAAAAAAGTAACTGCTGTCATCATCCACAACGGTACCAACTCTGTACAGACCATGGAACCGTTAAGCATAATGGATAACATATACCAACTAATCATAAGCTGCCAGAAACTCTACACGACATCATCCATTGGCCATTGCTTATACAGGCATAGTATACAGAAGGGATATTCCAAATTCTACTATCGACGAAATAAACTCATCATTCAAATGGGCCAGTAAGACTCTTGGAGCCACTTATGTAAACACTAACAAATGGATAACGCCAGTTGATTAAGCGAGCGAAGCGAGCGTTTCCATTTGACTCTGCCGGAAAAAATAGTCACTGTTTTTTTTTTTTTTTTTATTATGTCTCGCCATAACGATCGAACGGAGGCTCGTATCGACTTTAAATTTGGACCATCCGCAAGCTTCGTTCTCGATTGAATGCCATTAGTTTTGTGGCAAAATCTTTCAAAAAGTTAAAAAGTTACATTAAAGTTAATCGAAAGTTTTTTGTTAAAACTAAAAGGCGACAAAATCTGAGGTGGCCAAATCATTTAGAATGTCCGTCCGGTCACGAATATGTTAATTTTATTTTGATCCGATAAGTAGTATAGATGGAAATTACATTATAACAAAAGTATAGTTACCATGGCAACGAGTTTGTATGTCTCGCCATAACGTTCGAACGGAGGCTCGGATCGAGTTGAAATTTGGACCATCCTCAAGCTTCGATCTGGATTGAATGCCAGTAGTTTTGTGGCAAAATCGTTCAAAAAGTTACAAAGTTACATTTAAGTTATTCAAAAGTTTTTTTTAAAAGCTAAACGGCGACAAAATCTGAGGTAGCCAAATCATTTAGAATGTCCGTCCGGTCACGAATATGTTAATTTTATTTTGATCCAATAAGTAGTGTAGATGGAAATTACATTTTAACAAAAGTAACGTTACCATGGCAACGAAAAGTCGCACGAAGTTGCTGGCTACTATGCACTGCCACCTAGAAGTAATCAAAATACTATTGAGGAAGCAGTGTATTATTTGTTACCAAAGAGATAAAATAGTTTTCCTAAAGAAATAATATCAAGGTTCTCTAGATGGCGGTGGATTTTATCCACAAAGTAAAGGTTTACCCACGGGTGTACCCAAATACCTTGGCAATAATAAATAATATTGGAAACATGGCCCCGTGAAAAGCGAACGTCACAAATTTTAAAATTGAAAAAAATCGCAATGTGGATCTAGCTATAGCACGTGCTCGCTTATCAACGCGTCCAACTGAGCGTTTCCTAGTATATCCAAAGGTGGCCTCCACCCAACAAATGCAGGGCAACTGAAAATACTCAATATGTTGAAGGAAATCAGTGAAACCATGGAATGGCATCCATACCGAAAACAGTCCCACCAACAGACAAAACTGCACCCGTAAATAAAACCTGATCAGGATGCTGCATCAGCCAGTAACTCGGAAGGGAAAACAGCCAAGACCACCGACCCCGTTTAGAAACATCCCGGTGCCCTCGACACGACAACGCTGAACCTAGCTAACAACACGCAAGAGGTCGAGGCGCTGGCTACTGGCTCCATCTCGGAGCCTCCCAATACTGATGGAGTGTCAATGCTGAGCTCAGGCGAAAACACTGTGACTCCAGTGAGCGTGACGGAGATGACTGAGACGACGGGACCTGTGATGAAACCTCTCGGTACTCTCGAAGTGTCAACGCCGAGCCCAGCGGACGACACCCTGACTCTGCCTGAACCATCTGGGTTGACCATGACCCAGGCCCCAAGAATCCTGACTGACAAGTCAACTGAAGAGCAACCCATCCAGTCTCAAACAGTCCAGGGTGAGGTGCCAACTCAGCAAACGGACGGGTTGTCCGCTGACTCTGTGTCAGATTGTCTGCAGGTCAAACCGGACCCAGGCCCTTCCACTTCCACCTACATTGGCTCCGAGTCCGTCGAGTCACCTGAAGGAAACTCGGCCCTGGTCCAGGACACCATGCCCAAGAGAAGAAGCCAACCACCAACTGGCGAGCCGAGCACTGCGGAAACTACCAGTAGCCTGGTCGCCACACCTACCGACGAACCACCTGTGCTGAATGCAGCCCACGTCGAGATTAGGTCTACTCCACCAACTGGCGAGCCGAGCACTGTGAAAGCTACCGGTAACCTGGTCACCAAACCAACGGACGAGTCACCTGCTCTGGATGCGACAGCAACTAGGCCTAGTCCTAAACTATTATCAATAAAAAAAGTAAACTAGGAAAACGCTCAGTTTGACGCGTTGATAAGCGAGCACCTGCTATATAATTTGTTGATGGTCCAAATTTCAACCTGATCTATATCTTCGTACAACCGCTATCATGAGCCAAAAATGCTCTAGCTTCGTGCGACTTTTCGTTGCCATTTTAACGTTACTTTTGTTTAAATGTAATTTCCATCTACACTACTTATAGGATCAAAATAAAATTAATATATTCGTGACCGGACGGACATTGTAAATGATTTGGCCACCTCAGATTTTGTCGCCGTTTATTTTTTTAAAAAAACTTTCGATTAACTTTAATGTAACTTTATAAATTTTTTAACAATTTTGCCACAAAACTAAGGGCATTCAATTCAGATCGAAGCTTGCGGATGGTCCAAATTTCAACTCGATCCGAACCTCCGTTCGACCGCTATCATGAGCCAAAAAAGCTGCGCGATTTTCCGTTGCCATGGAAACGGTACTTTGTTATAATGTAATTTCCATCTACACTACTTATCGGATCAAAATAAAATTAACATATTCGTGACCGGACGGACATTCTAAATGATTTGGCCACCTCAGATTTTGTCGCCGTTTAGTTTGAAAAAAAGCTTTCGATTAACTTTAATGTAACTTTTTAACTTTTTGAACGATTTTGCCACAAAACTAATGGCATTCAATCGAGAACGAAGCTTGCGGATGGTCCAAATTTTAACTCGATCCGAGCCTCCGTTCGAACGTTATGGCGAGACATACAAAAAAAAAACAAAAAAAAAAGCAGTGACTATTTTTTCCGGCAGAGTCAAATGGAAACGCTTGCTTTTTAAGACAAATCTCTACCCCGCACGTAACCAGCCCTCCAGAATAACTAAAGTAAACCAGAAAGTCATTAATCAATCAAAAATCAAAAATTTTCTTTTGCTCAGCCCACAAGCCATGCTACGACACACTGTAATAAAAACAACATAACCACTTTAAATAAAACTAAAAATAGGGACTCGTCAACATCTCTACCCATAATAAAAAAATCGACACTATTATTGAAAAATCACAATCTGCTCAACAAGGGAGGGCTAAAGGAAAAACATTAAATAATAATAATAATAATAATAATTTCTTGCTTGATGCTTTCACAGCCCGAAATATTAGAGAAATCAAATATTTTACGAGTCATTTCGCTGTGTTCGTTTTTATTAAATTACCTGACGTTTCGATACGACTGTGCGTATCATCATCTGAGGCAACACTGAAAAAAATTACATTTGAGATTGTTTTTGTTGAATTCATTTGCTTCTTCTTTGGCTCTGATTGTTATTGTCCAAAGAACTAGAAACATCGTGACTTCCTTGATGCTGCTGCTGCTGCTGTTGTTGTGGCAGTGGTTGTTGTTGTTGTTGTTGTTTTTGTTGTTGTTGTAGTTGTTGTTGTTGTTGTTGTTGTTGTTGTTGTTGTTGTTGTTGTTGTTGTTGTTGTCTTTTTGAGAGTAGTTTCCCTGTCATCGGACTCCATGTTTTGCTTAATTTAAAACCACCAATATCCCCATTAAAATTATTGGGGTGCTTGGCAATTTCAATCGATTCTCTTATGAGTTGAGGAAAAAGGTTTTCTTCTGTGCATAGAATTTTGGTATCTTCAAAAAGGATCTTGTGCGTGGGATCATTAGCATTTTCCACCACGTGTTTTGCTACTGCCGAAAGGTCCTCTCTGTAGTGGTTGCAGTGCGCTTTATGTTCTTTGATTCTAGTCCCAATTGTACGACAAGTTTGTCCAATGTAGACTGAACCACATTTACAAGGGATTTCATAAACACCACTAGCTTGAAAAGGAATTTTATCTTTAACTGGCAACATACAATTTTGAATTTTCTTGCACGGTTTGAATATTGTTTGAATTTGTTGTTTCTGGAGGAGTCTACCAATTCTATCCGTTGTGAACTTTACATAAGGTAATATGGCTTTCTTCTTTTTCTCTGTTCTATCTGCAAACTGTAAGTCCTGTAGTTTAGGTTTTCTATTAAATGCTCGCATAATCATTGTGTTATTATAGCCATTGTTTAGTAACGCTTGTTTCAGAACGCATTCTTCTGATTCCAGACTGGTACTGTCTGATAAACGTTTGGCTCTGGTAACTAGAGTATTTAATACTGAGTGCTTCTGTGGAGGATGATGGTGCGACGTCTCATGAATGTACAAATTTGTATGAGTTGGTTTACGGTAAACTGAGTGACCCACAGGATCACCACGAGTCACAAGAACGTCCAAAAATGCCAAACGACCTTCCTTTTCAATTTCAATAGTAAACTGGATACTTGGATGTAAGCCATTTAGATCAATCAAAAAATCATCTAAAGCTTCTCTGCCATGAGACCACACTGCGAATATATCGTCCACATATCTCAACCACACTCTTGGTTTTAGAGTTGCTGCACTCAATGCCTTGTTTCAAAATCATCTAAGAACAGATTTGCTACTGGTGGTGATAAGGGGCTACCCATTGGCATGCCCGATGTTTGTTGGTACAAATCACCATCAAAAGCAAAAAATGTAACCGAGAAGCAATGCTCAATCAGATCAGTAATGTGATTGCTAAGAGGTAATTTTTCTCTTAAAACTTCCATTGCATCTGGAACTGGGACATTAGTGAAAAGTGAAACCACATCAAAACTCACCAAAAGATCTTGTTCGTCTAACGCCAAGGTTTTAAGAAGTTCTACGAAATGTGCTGAATCTTATACGTATGATTTCATCTCAGGCACCAGCGGTTGAATTTGTTTAGACAAGAATCGAGCTAACTAATGGGTTGGAGATCCCATTGCATTCACAATTGGTCTCAAAGGAATATTCTGTTTATGTACTTGAGGAAGTCCATAAATACGCGGAATTTTTGGATCATGTTGAGTAATCATCTTCTTAATGACCGGATCCAAGGGAGAACTTTTAATGAGTCTAGTTGTCAATAGAGTTATTCTGCTCAGAGGACTACGTGTAAGTTTCTCATTCACACTCACCTGCAACACACAATTCATTTTCTGTTTATAATCTAGTAAATCCATGACCACAACTGCATTACCTTTATCCGCTCTCATAACACGTATGTTGTCATTAGCCCGAAGTTTTTTGAGTGCCACGTGTTCACTACGAGTAAGATTATCCGCAGGAGGTTTTGATGACTTCAGGATTCGAACTGTTTCTTGTCGAATCTCTTCTGCTTGTTCATCTGGGATGTTACCTATAGCCGCCTCCACACCACTAATGATTTCTTCTACTGGAATATATTGCGGAGTAATAGCAAAATTTAATCCTTTAGATAAAAGCGATAATGTAGACTCATCAAGAACTTCTTTCGACAGGTTATGAACTATCCCTTGGTTCGATGAAACTGTGGACTTGCTAGGCGGAGAGAGGCAGTCAAACTTTCTTAAAGGTGGGCTGTAGTTAAAGTGGGGTAAATTTCAAAAACGCGTTTTTATGTATGAAACACATTTTTGACACGATTTCGATAACCCCAGTAAAAACCCAAGCTCAAACGCACGAGCCGTTCGAGAGCTAGCCCGCCTCAAAGTTGGAGGGGTGGGGGTGCCTACGTCACCGCTCCTTAGTCTCGACGGCCGCGGGTCGCTGGCTGCAGCCAACTACACATTGTGCGTGCATGGCTCAAGCCCATACTTTCGCCGGACTCACTACCCCAATAATAGTCATACTAAATAACAAAATAATTAACTCAATTAACTCACCAATGAAAAAGTTATTCAAAATACTCAGGCTCGTAACCGTCAGCTGCTTTAAAACCAACGTAGAACCCTGTTGATTCTGGGTACCTTTCGCGCGAATGCAGTTCACAACACACGATGGGTATCCCAATAACCTTCCTTTTCTTTTGCCAAATGTTGACCACGAATTCATCCAGTAAACAAAATTATTGGTAAGCAACGTAGCGATATGTATTATTAAATGATTCGTTTAGAATTACTAATTGGCTATCAGGCGCATGCAAAACTAATAAATGATTTGCTGTGTTCAGTGTATCAAGATTTAACACGACAGTTTAAAAAAAAGTTCTGTGATACAGTCAGCACTGCCCCGATGTTCCCTTATTACTTTACTGTCACCGCAAACACAGTGAATACACACTAGTTTCGCCCTATCAACGTTATTACGCACTCCCCACAAATACACCAATCAATATTCCCTGATCTGACTATAAGTGATTTTTTTGGTTTATTCTCCCTTCTATCAGAACGTCGAGGCTCAAAATGATAAGGTTGAATAAGGGCCCATCACACTCACAAAACACTATCGTACTGACTGCGTGGTGAAAGTTTATGACGCAGTTCAGAACACTCCAGAAAATAACTTTGGGTGTCTCATTGTGTAAAATGGTCATTGTTCACGGAAGAGCCCCCAACCCCTTAACCCCCATTAACTGTGACCAATCATTTTGGACAGTTGAAAGATATATTGCACCAATAAACTCATATATACACGTCATGTTATACAGTGTATGAAAGTTGTTGTTTTCATTACTAACTCTTTCTGCGTGGGTGGGGAAACGGAAATGGTGAAGATATGAATTGGAGTATTATGTCTTGCGTTACGCTTTGATTTGCTTCGAAATGCATGAGTGATACAATTAAAATAGGAACGTTGACATCACTAGATAATAAGTCGTCATCACTAGATGGTACGTCGTCGTAACTAGATGACACATAGTCGTCAGTAATGCACTCTGAGGGAGAACACTCTGAAGATACATCCACATCTTTATCATTATCCACAGAGGAGTCATCTTCGATAGTCTGTCAACGACAGTCATAACCGATTAATTCACGTTGAATTCCTATTTCCTGGATGGAATTCTCGTTCAACACAGTTGTGCCGACATGAATTTCTATCTCGGGCTATACAATACTAATTACTACCAACTACAATACTAATAATAAATACATTGTAACTCTGTATCAAAACTCTCGCTTTCTGTGACAGCATCGCTCACTATCTTTCTTCTAAGGTACAAATACTAAGTCCCACTCGGCGCTTTTTTGTGACATGTTGAAACGATGAATCTTCACCTTTTAATTTTATTGACGGTTTTGAATCCTTTTTTAACACGGGATTCGAAATTGAGCCTAATATGAGGCATGCCAAACTGTTTTTTTTTTTTTAAATAATTAGATGATATTTCAAAGTCTTTGTCAGTAAAGTGGGTAGCACATACAACTGAATATTTACTATAGGTGTAAACCCCACGCAATTAATTTTCTTCAAGCAAGATTTATGACGAGTCGGCGATCTATCACGATTTGGAAACTGAAAACTAACTTTCTTTCCATCGAAGATCACTGATTTTTCCTGGCTGAATACTGCACCCGAATACACAACATATAGTCATATTGACGCGTGTTCATGTTCATAATCATGGGGTTATCTAGCAATACAATACACAATAAAATACGTTTTCGCACAAAATCACAACACTGCCGCCAGACATTTAGTCATAAGAATAATATAAAAAAAAACGCATCAAAATATAACTACAGTATGTACACACGTTTTACATTGAATTAGAAGGATGGTCACTTCGCACTGCTACCCCTATAACGCCCAAACATATATAAAGAGAAGATGATGTTGTTCCCCGTAGCACAGACCGGTCAGACAGCATGAGGTCCGCGGGCTGCGACCGCTGGGTGAGTGGGAGCGGTGACGTCACGGACGGCCACCCCAGAACTTCAACGCGCTGTCGTTTCGCGAGTTCTTATCCGTTTTGGATGGGGTTTTCGGCATAATAGATTTTACATTGCCATTCATAAGAAAATTCTCAGACCCTTGAGTACAGCCCACCTTTAACTGTTTAACAACCTTATGTTGTTGTTGTGATTCAGATTTGTTAGCCGACAACACATCAAGCTTATTCCACATGTACGGACTTAACACAGCACCAAGAAGGAGATGTAGATGATTCATCTCTCTCGCAATTAAGTCCAACTTCTTACGACACTGATGAATTTGATTCCTAACTAACGCATCACTTGCACGTTTAAGAATGTTACGAGTTTGAAAGTTATTATTTAGGTGATGTTTTATTCTAGCAAAAACAGGCGTCACGTTTTTGTCTCTACAACGACAAAGAAAAGCTAGATCACATAATAGAAAGCCTTTCTTCAAACGTAGTTTTTCAAATGTACTTACTTTACAATACGTTTCCTCCCCGTAGAGGCGAAGAATTTCTTGCTTGATGCTTTCAAAGCAAAGCAAAACATGGAGTCCGATGATAGGGAAACTACTCTCAAGAAGGCAACAACAACAACAACAACAACAACAACAACAACAACAACAACAACAACAACAACAACAACAGCAGCAGCAGCATCAAGGAAGTCAAGATGTTTCTAGTTCTTTGGACAATGACAATCAGAGCCAAAGAAGAAGCAAAAGAATTCAACAAAAACAATCTCAAATGTAAATTTTTTCAGTGTTGCCTCAGATGATGATACGCACAGTCGTATCGAAACGTCAGGTAATTTAATAAAAACGAACACAGCGAAATGACTCGTAAAATTATTTGATTTCTCTAATAATAATAATAATAATAATAATAATAATAATAATAATAATAATAATAATAATAATAATAATAATATAAATAATAATCAGCCACCCAGACCAGATACTAAAAAACACACAGGACAAGCAAAAACAAATAAAATAGACAAGAAATGTAACTTCAAAACTGACACACAAATTTTCAGCATTCATCACCAAAATATACAGAGCCTAAAAAATTCAAATTCAATTTTAGATTCACAAAACGACAAAACTACCCCAATTGACGTACTGTGCCTATCAGAACATTGCTTAAAATAAACTCAACTCGTGTTTTCAACTTTACATTAGTTAACTCATTTTCTAGGAACTCACATGCACATGGTGGAGTTGCCGTGTATGCCAAAAATAAATGGCTGTCAAAAGTTACAAGCAGAAATGATATAAATAAAATAAGCGTGGAAATGCATATTGAACTTACTGGTATAGAAGTGTGTACCGGTACATCACAAATTACCAGGGACAAGCTATGAATAATAACACTTTATCGTCCACCATGTGGAGACTTAAAACTATTTTTCAATAAAATTGAATATTTGCTAGAAAAAGTAACAAATGAAAACAAAAATATAATTATAGCTGGAGATTTTAACATAGATTTTAACCTAGAATCAAAAAATGCAGACTACCTTAGAAATCTTTGTGCATCTCATAGCCTAGTTTTCACAATAAACAAGCCAACTAGAATAGATTATTTTCACCTATCTGAAAAGACTATTGACAACATTGCAACAAATCTAGAATCCAACTCGTATACCACTAAAGTAATAAACAACTGCATATCAGACCATTTTGCCCAAAATATTACTTATACACTAAAAGGTAAATCCAAAGCGACAGAAAATAAAACTATAACAAGAAGAAGGTTTACTGAAAATAACATAGAAGAATTCAACAGCCAACTAGCGGAAGTAAACTGGGATACTGTGCATGATATGATCACACCCGATGACAAATATAACGAATTTGAAAACTTGTTCCTCAACACTTTTCATAAATGATTCCCGGAACGCTCGTTCAAAGTTAAGACTACAGTCAGAAACCAGTCATGAGTCACGGATCACAACAGGAATAAAAATCTCTAGCGTAAACCTTAAGTGTCTTTTCTACGTAAATAAACATTTTAAAACTGCTTTCACAGAGAACACTTATAAAACATACGAATCAACATACAAAAAAACCATATCTGAAGCAAATGAAAACGTCCAACAACAATCTCAGATAGCTCAAACAAATCGAAAACAATCTGGAAAATCATAAACCGTCATACAAACAAGTCTGATAAAGGATCACACAAAGACATTAAATTAAAAATAAATGATACTGTGATCACAAAACAGGATGAAATTTCTAAAACTTTTAGTCAACATTTTGCATCAATAGCAAAAAATCTAACAAAACATCTAGTACCAGATAAAAACGTATTTACAAAATATCTTACAAATATTAACAACTCTCCGACAGACTCACTGTTTCTAAATGAAACTTGTGAGACAGAAATAATCAACATAACTTCAAAAATGAAAAACCTTTACTCCTGTGGATTAGATCAAATTCCTATCACGATTATTAAAAAATGCATACGAAGTATAGCACCAGTTCTAGAGTAGGAATCACACAACTTTGAATGACCTTTTGACACTTTTTGGCGGCCATTTTTCATGTGAACCACTAGAACAAAATTGGAGGTCTAATTGAAAATGTACTTTTAAAAAAATTAATAATTATACACGGTGCATTATTAAATAAAAATACTAAAGAATTGTTAACAAGATTAATTTAATGTAATCTGGACGATCAAATTCATTGAAAGTAATAAATAACAAACAAATGTCAAGTCATTATTCGTTTTCACAGTTGACAACAATGGTTTTATTTTATTGACCAATGAGCGATCTTCCCAATACCACTTTCATACAATCAGCTAAAATATTACTAAAGGCCTGTCGTCTGCACAGCACAGATAGGCGGCCCTAGCCTACGTCGTCTGCTTTAATCTTGTTTCTGACTAATTTCTTTACTTGGTTGCTCTTCTGAGTTCTGGGCTTGACTAATTATTAATTAATAATATTTTAATGTTATGTAGGCCTAGCCTAAGTATTGATTAAATGAGTAGGTCTATCAATTGTCTTATGTTGAAGTAAAGCCATGCACTAATAGCGCCCGCGGGAAAAAAACAGTCTAGTAAGCCAACCAATTAGGTAGGGCCTAGGTACCTAAACAGTAAATACGTACAAGACAACGGTTATAGACCTAAGGCTTTTAGAAAAAATACTTTTAATATTCCTTTTGGGGGGTAGGGCTATAAATACTAGCCTAGGCCTAGGCTACACTACCTGGGTTGGGCCGATGCTAGGCTACGCGTAGCCCTAGGCTAGGCCTAGTTTCCCCAAATTGAACACATATCACAAGAATTTCCCTGTTTTATCAATGTAGGACTAGATCTAGCTAGCCTAGGCTGCATATTGAAGCTAGCTGCCTAGGCTTTTGCCCCCCCCCCCCCAACCACCAAAGAGAAATTGCATAGACTAGGCCTGGCCCTAGGCTAGGCTAGAACGAAGTGTAGGGCCTATAATAGTATCCTTGCCCTAGGGCCTAGTTCAATTTTTATACAAATAGAATTGTGTTGATTAAAATAAAATAACAATAATATAAGACAAAGAATTTTAATATCCAAAACAATTCAGTGACAAAACATAACACGCAATGACAGTATCCCAATGAAACATAACCTCCAACGTTTGGAATGGTCTGTTGACATAGACCTAGTTCGTCACCTCGCCACACGCACGCAGCGCACGGAGTAGAAAAATGATGCTAGCAATTTTATTTTTCCTGTGTTGGTTATGCCGATTTAAACAAATGCAACTTTGAAGGTCGTTTCAATCTAGGCTGAATCCTATTCTAACACACATATTCAATGACTGCCTTGATACATCAATATTTCCCCAAAAACAAAAAATTGCAAAAATAATACACTTTTTAAAAAAGGAGATAAATAAGACATAAATAACTGTAGGCCGATTTCACTGTTGCCAGTTTTTTCAAAAATTCTAGAAAAAAATCATTCATGTAAGACTAACTTCCTTTCTAGAAAATAAGTCATTGTTGACAAATAAGCAACATGGTTTCAGAAAAAATAGATCAACAATGGCCACAATTGAAACACTCATAAAGCACATCACAGATGGGATTGAAAGCAATGACAATCTACTTGGTATATTTTGTGACTTATCAAAAGCCTTTGTCTGTATAGACTATAAACGACTATTATCCTGGGCTATTATGGGATTAGAGGTAAGAAGACCTGCCACCTGCTAAAATCATATCTTACAGACAGGGTTCAATACGTTCAAATGACTAACCTAGATGATACAAACTGTGAAAAAACGTATCTGTCTGACCCTGTAAATGTTAGTTGTGGTGTTCCACAAGGTTCTATATAAGGACCTCTATTATTTATTATATTTATAAATGACCTTGCTTATATCTTAAAGTTATAGGGATAGAACTGTTTGCTGACGATACCAGCATTTTGATTAGATGTAAAACCCATACAAACCTTATTAAGGTCAGTGAAGAAGTACTGGCCACAGTATCAAAATGGTTCGTAAATAACAAACTTATACTTAACTCCCAGAAAACAAATTTCATAGAGTTCCGTCCTAAACATGGACAAGATACTTTAAACAAGGACTTAATTCAAATCAAAAACGTAGCAGACAATAATGAAGTTAATAAAGTGCATACTGCCAAGATTTTGGGAATATATTTTGATGAACACTTGAACTGGCACACTCACTGTAACACCTTGGCAAAAAAAACTCAGCTCAGCCTGTTTTGCAATAAAATCACTTAAACAAATTACTAACTCTTAAGTGGCAGAATTTGCATACTATGTAAATTTTGAACCACATATTATGAGATATGGCATTGAAGTATGGGGATATTCCACACAGGCAGATTCTATTTTTAAACTCAAAAAACGAGCTGTAAAAATCATGTTTGGCCTTAAATAAGAAAAGAAGTCATATGTCAAACCACATTACAAGCCACATTTTATTAAGCATAATATACTATTTTACAGCTTGTACATAAATACCAATCTATTTTGAGTCTAAAAAAAGACATAGTTAAGCAAACACTAAATAATACTGTCCACTCGCATGACACTAGACAGGTCATTAACATTCACACTAAACACCATAAGCGTAAAATTACTCAAAACAATTCCAATTACATTAATACAAAATTATATAACAAACTTCCAACAAACATAAAACATATTTCAAACAAAAATATTTTCAAGAACAAACTGAAATTACTCCTGATCAAAAATGCATATTACTCAGTTGAGGAATATCTAAACGATACTGTGTTGACCAGAAATATGCCTCGGTTCTATGAGCCAAATTAATGATACTTGTTGGTGGGCTAAATAGTAGACCACTATGTCTTATTGTACCTATTCAATTGTTTGTAATAGTCATGTACTTACCAACTCATTTTACTTTGTACACATAATTTGTATCAAGCACCTGATCCAAGACTCTAAAAGCCTCATGTATAACTTATACTTAATGATACTTGAACTAGCTTCATATTAGCCAAATTTGTAAAATGTGTAAATATTGATATTATAAGGGCCTACACTACCCTGATTTTCCATATACCCTGACTGCAGATAATACTATCTAAAGGGTCAAGAAACTGTACCGGTATGGAACTCTTTGTATGCCTACAATTTTAAATGGAAATAAAGCAAGCATTAAACAAACAATAGAGTCAAAGAAGTAGACATGTGTTGATTCAAAGAACATAGTAATTAAAGATGTGTGCTCACAATCCCCTACATACTCCCCCCTGTTGATTGAATGCAATCGAAACATGATACATTTTAGTTAGATTGAGGTGAATACTCAATGGGAAGGGGCACAAGTTTCGTGATGGGTCTCTTCAATACACCGCCGGATGTCTGGATCGCGGCGAATCGGACGTGACCATCTTTTTCTTGGAAAGTCTCTGTGATAGCTCCAAGGTTCCATTGGAGAGGTGGTAGGTGTATCATAAGAACCACCATGCCTGGAAGCAGATTGGATTCTGGTTATATCTATTTTCCTCTCTGCTGGAGTGAGTTGAGGCAGTCGGTTGACCATCTCTGCCATAGCTGTTGGTACAGTTTCTGAACCCACTGCCATCTGGATAATCTGGACTCGGAAAGGTCAGATAGACAGGGTTCGGGATAACTCATCAGCACCAATGAGAAAGTGTCCTGGACATAAGTAATTGGGATCTGATGTCATTTGACAAGACAGTGATAGGACGAGAATTAAGACACGCCTCAATCTGAGTTAGTAAGGTAGTGAATTCCTCCATGGTAAGTACAGATTTATCTGCAACGCGTTTCAATTGGTACTTCATTGAATTGACACTAGCCTCCCATCAGCCACCGAAGTGTGGTGCAAGTGCAGGAATGAAGTGCCATTGAAGTTGTTCACCTGAGGCGTAGTCGGCCATCTTATTCTGATGCTGCTCAGAATGGAACAATTCTCCAAGTTCTTTCCATTATTCATTGTTTGCTCCAACAAAGTTAGTACCATTGTCTGAGAACAAATGAAGGCATTTACCTCGTCTAGCAATGAAGCATCAAGTGCAGAAAAAAATGCATCAGATGTAAGTCCTGTGACTAGCTAAAGATGAATCACGTTAGTGGCTAGACAAACGAATACAGCTACGTAGCATTTGATCGTTGTCTTGCTTCTTACTACTACTTGCTTGACATGGAATGGACCAGCATAGTCTGTACCAGTGTTGAGGAACGGTCTAGATGGCTGGACTCGTGCTGATGGAAGTTGGCCCATCAGCTGCCGTGTGGGGTTCACCTTGAGTTTAAAGCATGGAAAACATTTATGTATAATAGATTTGACCGTTTGCTTGGCTCTCGGAATCGAGTTGTGTTGCTTGAGAGAAGCAATGAGGAGCTGTGGTCCTGCATGTGACAGTCTCAAATGTTCGACTATGATTATTAATCCCGTGAAGTGATGATTTAAAGGTAAGATGATTTGATGCTTATTATCATAAGCTAACTGAGAGTTTCTCAATCTTCCTCCTACCCAAAGAATTTGCTGGTCATCAAGAAAAACATGCAAATCTCGTAAACTACTTTGAGATGAAACTTGTTTATTGGACAGAAGGTCTCGAATCTCTTGGCTGTATGCAGATGCTTGAACCCATTTGATGCATGATATTAATGCTGTTTGTAGTTTTGCAGTACATCGAGAACCATAACGTTTTCCTAAAGGTTGTTTTGTGTTATGAATTAACCAAAGGCAGTAAGCCACAACTCTGGTGAGTTTTGATACCTTTGAAAACCGATGTAAGATATCAACAGTATGGTCTTGCGTAGCAAGTGTAGTGACTGATGTCTTCTCTTGTGGAATGTTGTCTTCTGTTATAATTATATCTGCTGGCCAAACCTGCGGTCAGTTTTGTACAAAAGAACAATAATACAAGAGGGTAAACAGTGTTTTTATTGATAAGTGTAATCATAAAAATTCAAGGACTTGTTACTTTGAACAAAAGCTATGAAAAGATAGTGGGACTTCTCTAAAACGAATCCAACAATGACTAAAACTAACAACCTGACAAAATGCAATTGACAATCTGACATTCTTACAAAATCAAACTGACGAAAACTAGCAAATTGACAAAATGAAACTGTGAAAATGAAAAACTGACAATTTGAAAATGACTTAAACAAGCAAACTGACTGTTGATGTAACCACTGTGGTCCGTGCCACCACAAGTCTAGTTCAGCTAAGTCACATGCTTTTATTCCTCGTGAAATGAGGTCCGCTGGATTGTCACTAGATGAAACGTGGTTCCAATCCTCGATTCTTGTGTGATGTTGGAGCTTTGCAACCCTGTTGGCTACAAATGAATTTCATCGTGTTGCCGGTGATACGATCCATGATAGTGGAGTCGGTCCACAAGAAGACGTTGTCAATTTTCAGGTTTAAAATTAGAAGAGTTTTCTGAACTAGCTTGGCTAGTAATTCTGCTCCTAAGAGCTCTAGGCGTGGCAATGATACCTTCTTGACAGGAGACACCCTTGACTTGGAACATAATAGATTCCGAAAAACTGTATGAATGTTTGAGTTTCTTTGACAAGTACATATTTGTCAACTTGAATGCTGTTCACATGTAACAATTGAGTATGAAGAACTTGACACTCTATTGAGAGTTCTGATGGCAATTCATCATCCCACTGTAAGTTATGTAAACATAGTTTCTGTAGAAACAGGTTATATGATACAACTTTGGGACTCACAAGTCCTAGTGGATCAAATATGGATGCTACTACCAACACAACTCTTTTGGTAATCTTGTTTTTAGATTTACATGTAAGGCTATTGGCAACAAGAAATTTATCGGATGTTGGGTACCTGATAGTCCTAATGTTTTTATACTATCTTCCCTGTTGAACTCGTCAGGTAGTTGCATCAATCTGTCTTTTATTGGTACAGCTTCTAGTAAGGCTGGGTGGTTAGAGCACCATGATCAACAATTATGGAGTGCAACAAGTCGGGCTAGCGCGCGGCTTGAAGCCGCTACGCGGAGTGCGTGGAAAACCTCGTACTCGGAATACCTCGTAGTTGGAAAACCTCGTTGACGCGACAAAATCGCGAATCGGTCCGCGTACGGCCGCGATACGATATTTTGTGGGTAACGTTTGTCGTAAATCCGAAGTCCTGTGACAAATTTGTTTTCCGGGAAACTTTCGGTACGCCGCCGGACGCTGTCCGCCGCCTCTAAGTACGGTGCAAAATGATTTTCAAAATCAGATCATTGTTACGCCTTTTGTGTAAAATGTGTGAGAAATGTTTTCCTGGGACAATTGTTCGGGACTCTGGTAAACTGTAATTGCCATTCCCAGCGTGTAAAAGAAATTGACCTACATTAACAAATTTTCGAAATTATTCGGGACGTCAATTAATTCTGGACACTTTTACGGTACGAGCAATTTTTGCCTTGTCCTTTCGGTTCTTTAGTGCCCAAGATGGACCCGATCGGCCGAAAAATGCCGAGCTATTAAAAAAAAACATGTTTTTAAGATTTTCCAAAAATGACCACCATTTTAAAAGAAAATTATTCAGTATAAGGACCTTTACCTCTGATGGAACCCCCTAACGCCATTGGAATCGGCCCAAAAATGACATGGCCTGAAGATATTGATGAAATGTCTTAATTTCCACTACCAAAACACCACTAAGCCCCCCCCCCCCAAACAGTGTAATTGAGACCTCGTGGTTAGGCAACTTTCGGGTACGTCAAAATCTTAGCCTCATTCGCGCAGTTCCGTAGAGTCCGAGATGGACCCAATCGGACAATAATTGCGCCCTTTGTAAAAATCCGGGACAAAAGATTTTACGGTACGTCTAAATCTTCGCCTCGTCCGCGCAGATCCGTAAAGCCCAAGATGGACAGGATCAGACATACTGCACATTTTTCATAAATCCAGGACAAAAGTTTTTCCGTGACACTTTTCCAGTTGGTTAAAATATGCACCTTGTCCGTCCGGTTCCGTAGAGCCCGAAATGAACCTGATCGGACTGTAATTGTGGAAGATATAATAAAAAAGAAAATGTTTATCCCCAAAATGACCAAGTACTCTTTTAAGAAATTAAAAAAAGTTTTTGGCCACGTTGAAATGAAGGTGATTCGGGGAATGCGGCCCTCTGACGTAATCGGAAGGAAAAATAAAAATTATACATTTTGAAAATGCCCCAAAAAGAGTGACGAAATGCCCGGATCACTGTTTTGACTTTGAAAATTACCTCTCGAATAAACCACAGCTGCGCTTGACCTATACAGTTCTATAGAGCCCGAGATAGACCCGATCGGACGAAAATTGCCCGAGCTATAAAAGAATCAATGTTTTTTGGATTTTCCAAAAATGACCCAACCATTTTAAAAGAAACTTAACTAAATTAGTATTAGGCCCTAACCTATG
>JAMZAV010003682.1:0-63502 GCA_024449915.1 Sweltsa coloradensis | reverse complement strand
CGGGAAAAATGGCGGCGGAAATTCAAAATGGCGGCGGAAATTCAAAATGGCGGCCGGAAACACGTGACCGGAACCAAAATGGCGGCCGGAAACAAGATGGCGACCGGAAACACGTGACCGGAAGCACGTGACCGGAAACAAGATGGCGGATGTCACGTGACCGGAAGTGCACCTTTGCACCTGGGAGCACCTGCGCCAGAACCCTCTGTTCTTACCTACTGTGTACCTTTGAAATGAATCTGTCAATTATCTTAGAAAATATGTAAGCTTCAAAGTTTTTTTCGGCGGCCATCTTGTTTTTTTTTGCGACGGGTACCTCATCAAAATTGTTAAAGTACGTTTCATAACGAATCGATTGATACCAGATACATAATCCTTTCATCAATTATTGTGCCTCTTCGAAATGTGTTTAAAACATCAAGATCAAAATACTCGATGCATATATTATTCATTTACACATGCCGTCGCTTCAAATACATTATCTCGGGATATATTTGTCGGAACATAAAAAGTAAGGACTCATTGAATACATAAAGAGATATGCTACGGATAAACAAGCCAAACATATTCAAAAACCGTTTTTGTCATGTAAATATATGCGCCATAAGTTCCATACCGATGACGAGTGTGGTAAATAATTTAGGTTTTTGTAACATAACCTCAGTAAATATTAATGTTTCAACAAAATGATAATATATAGTTTATTTCTCTTTTAATTACCTTTTCAACGGTATACGTAAATTAAAAATCGGATATATACTTTTAATGATATGCGAGTCAAAAGATTCATTGGCGCGGCCATCTTGTTTTTTGCCATGGGAAGGCCTCAGTAAAAAAATCGAAATTTTTCCCATCAAAATTGTTAAATCACGGTTCAAAACGAATCGATTGATACCCCATACATAGTTGTTTCACCTATTGTGCTCTGAAAAAATCGTTAAAAATACAAAAATCTCAAAACAAACATAACCTTAAAAAATTAAACTTTCTGGAAAATTGTTGGTATATCATTTGTAGCTCTTTTTATTACCTTTTCAATGGTACCTTTAGAATTGAAATCGGCAAAATACTTTTAAAGATTTTTAGTTAAAATGTTCAATGACGGCGGCCATCTTGTTTTTGCCCAGGGAAGGTCTCAGTAAAAAAATCAAAATTTACCCATTCAAAATTGTTTAAGTTCGGTTCATAACGAATCGATTTATACCAAATATCTAATTGTTTCACCAATTGTGCCTCGACAAAATGTATTTGAAACATAAAGATCACACAGTAGTAGCATATATTCATCTACACATGCCATCGCTTCAATTACATAAACTCAGGCTATAATTGTCAGAAAATTAAATGCATGGATTCATTATAAACACATAGAAATAATCTACCAAAAATGCAACTTAAGCAAATGTAAAACCTTTTTACCTAGTAAATATCGTTCCATAACGAGAAAGTGTAAAGTAAACAGTTAGAGTTTTTGTAACATAACCTCAAACAAATGGAATTTTCGTGAAAATTTGTTACATTAATTTAAATTTCTATCATTTACCTTTCGAATGGTACCTTTGAAATTGAAATCGGTCAAATACTTACGAAGATACGCTAGTTTAAAATTCGAAAGCGGCGGCCATCTTGTTTTAGATATGGCCGGTCTCAGCCAAAAAATCAAGACTCTCACCATCGAAATTGTTTATCTATGGATCAATACGAATCGATTGATACCAGATACATAGCTCTTTCACCTTAGCTGCCACGGAAGCATGTTTTCATACCCTATGCTCCCCCACTAAGATCTAAAATCTATATTTTCGTGCTATTTGGGCGGATTCTGACCAAACGGGTGGGGCTACAACGTTCACATTTCACATGGACATTAAGGTAAGGCCAAGGGTGATGTATTGACTTTTGAAGGGAAATATTTCTTTGATTGTACCCGAAAACGTAGTAAGTCTAAGTTCAGAGATTTCGAAGGACACCTCAAATTTTCATCAAGATCGCATATGCCGTTTGCCCGGTAGAGAGCGAACAAACAGACAGAAAAAAAGAAAAAAAAAACACCCGAGCTAAATTTTTTTGGGGGTCGGTGAAACTGAAGTCTTCGCTTCGCTCATCCAAAAACAACGTGTGGCATAACCTGCTGGTAACAAACACAACATAACAACAACAACAACAACAACAACAACAACAACAACAACAACAACAACAACAACAACAACTGGTAGCTCAGCGTGGTAGTCTTGACATTTCTTCTCTATTTGCAACGGATAATGTAAATATATAAATTCCAAAATTCCGAATATATAAATTCCGAAAGGGTGTATTTATTTTCATTCGAGAAGAAAACGAAAAATGATTTTTGGATGAGCGAAGCGAAAACTTCAATTTCACTGACCCCCCCCAAAAAAATTAGCTCGCGTGTTTTTGTTTTTGTTTTTTTGTTTTTATGTTTTGTTTTTTCTGACAGGTCAGTGAAATTGTAGTCTTCGCTTCGCTCATCCAAAAATTCAATTCCCTTAACAGGAAAGGTCTACCGTTATATATTTTTGGATGAGCGAAGCAAAGACTTCAATTTCACCGACCCCCAAAAAATTTAGCTCGGGTGTTTTTTTTTTGTTTTTTTTTTTTTTTGTTTTTCTGTCTGGTTGTTCGCTCTCTACCGGGCAAACGGCATATGCGATCTTGATGAAAATTGGAGGGGACCTTCGAAATCTCTGAACTTAGACTTGCTACGTTTTTGGGTACAATCGAAGAAATATTTCTCATGAATATCGTACTTTTACGATTTTTTTCGATTTTTAGTGCGATATTTTCAATACATTTGGGCCGATTCTGACCAAACGGGTGGGGCTACAACGTTCATATTTCACATGGACATTAAGGTAATGGTGATGTATTGCTTTCTGAAAGAAAAAGTTGAAAAAGTTAACCAGAATCTATAGAATAAAGGTTTTAATATGAGTTTTTTTTTAGGTTTATAATAACTAGGAAAACGCGTAATGATCTAGTCAAATCTTGCCCAAAATCGACCTAACCCAAAACAAATTGTAACAGTGAGTATTATTGTACCAATCTCTCCTTAAAAAAGCATATCTAAAAAAATCCGCTAAAATCCGCAAGGGTTAAGTTCGTCAAATTCAGCTTTTAGTCATCCCTTAAATACAAATTTCAGTTTGACACAAAACAAATAATTGCAACAGTTACTTTTATTGTACTGATCTCTCCAGAAAAATGTCCTTATTAAACATATTCAAAATCCGCTAAAATCCGCAAGGGATAAATTCGTTAAATTCAGCTTTTAGTCATCCCTTAAATATTAACTTTTAGCTTAAAATATTGTTGTTCCAATCGTCACGTGATTGGTATAAACAGATAGCAACGGACCCCTGGAGCTTGAAAACCTATTCTAAAGTTGACTCGGTAACTGAGGTCAATTATTGGACGTTGATGGATGAGCGATCATGTTAAAATTAAGATGATACATTTATGCCATCATATCACTCACAATATAGGCCTAATTAAGAGCTGTCACGGCGACGTAGTCACAGAATTCAATTATGATAGTACTGAAGTACAATTTACCGTCACGTTTATGGATGAGCAATTTTGGTATATCGAGACGATAACATATTATGTCACTAAAATATTCGGTAGATGATTTTTAGATCAGCACAAGGTCACATAGCTTAGTTATGATAATATTATCGCTTTGTGAATAAAGTTTACTGTCGCGTTGCTGGATAAGCATATTAAATATATCATGCACTCATTTCTTTTTTTTTCTTTTGTTTAGTTTCATTTTGCTATAATAGGGTATTTGCATAAGTTAAGCCTCAGTTGTGTTTCAACTTCTCATGGAAGGTACCATATTGGCTGAAGAGGCAAGCTCGTCAGACGCCTTAACTAGCATTGGAAAGCGTTTAGAAAATTTAAAGAATTCATCAAATCATCATCGAACTTCAAGGTAGACATGCATACACCAAAAGTGCCCGACTTTACTTACAAATTATGGTGAACTTAGAACGTGACCACCCAGACATATAGTTTCTTTCAATCTGGATTGCACGTCATTCGTCGCTCTGATCGCTATTGGGCGGGTCTTTCAGCAGATCTTGTCATAGACCAAAGTTTCATGAGAAATTTTAAATCGAGAGGAGGTTTGACCCGAGGTCGTGGAATGACGGAGCTGCAGAGGGCAGTTTGGGTATCGTCAATGCCAATATGTAGCGAGTTGAATCGAGCAATGCAAGAGTTCACTAGCGTATCGTACCAGACAAGTGAGCAGCACGTTGAAGTATCTGAAGGAAGGAAAGCAAAAGACTGAGATGACACCCAACAACTGCTGAGATTCTCTAAACATATGAACCCATTTACAGATGATCCGTCGCTCAGAAGCTTGTCGACTGGTTTAGTGGCAGCGGAAAACGTAAATGTTGACTTAGCCAAAAATGTATGACATCTGATTCATGGAGCTATGACCGGACAAAATGTAAACGATTACAGTTTCAAAAGAAAAGCAGAAGCTGTGACCTTGGCTGACAAGACTCGAGTAGTAGTTAACTGAGATGTGATTCAGGTTGACTCACAACTGCTCATCCAGCACTTCATACTTGCTGCCAAAGCTGAGAAGTGAGAATGAGGACATCCCTGATACTTTCAAGTATGAACTGTGCAGTCTGACACCAGCGCTGTTCAATTTGTCGGGTCTTTGCCAGGGTGATTGCCAGACACTTCGATGCAGTAGTCGTAAGCAAGGTATGAATTGGTCTCCAGCTTGTAAGCATTGTCGGGGTGATAGCTGCTCTAACTGCCCAAGACCACTTCTAGACGTATCCGACGACGAAGATTCTATTGATTGACTGATTTTTGTGACAAGTGGTGAGATGGCGACGAAGGACAATCTCAAAAAAACATGCCCGAGGCTTACGCGGAATTCATACGCTTCGGACAAGCGTACTAAAGGTAGGCCTATGTGCCACCGTAGATGGCACGAATACTTGACATAACATTATGTATCAGACGGCAATAAAAGAACATGTTTGGCATTATCCCACAGATTTTCCTCTAGAAGTAGACATTTATTGTGCATCTGAGTTCTACTTCATTTGGTTAAAGGGCCCGTCAAAAATGCGGTTTGATCCCATCATCATCACCAGGTAGGGTGGAAGAGAAGATTATCATAATCGTGGTCCTTGTTGTCTTAGTTATGGTCCGTGTCGTCATTGTTGATGTCGTCGATGGAAGTGACTATCCAGTTTGCTGATCCTAAATCATCTTCCGAGTATTTAAGTGACATGGATGTTATCGTCTCGATATACCAAAATTGATCATCCACCAAGGTGGACGGTAAATGGCGTTAACGTTGAACTTAAGTACTATCATAATTGAATTCTGTGACAACGTCGCCGTGACAGCTCTTAATTAGGCCAATATTGTGAGCGATATGATGGCATTTATGTATCATCTAAGTTTTAACATGATCGCTCATCCATCAACGTCCAATAATTGACCTCAGTTACCATAGAGATTACAAGTCAACTTTAGAATAGGTTTTTAAGCTCCAGGGGTCCGTTGCTATCGGTTTATACCAATCACGTGACGATTGGAAAAACAATATTTTAAGCTAAAAGTTAATATTTAAGGGATGACTAAAAGCTAAATTTGACGAACTTACCCCTTGCGGATTTTAGCGGATTTTGGATATGTTAATAAGGACATTTTTCTGAAGAGATTGGTACCATAAAACTTACTGTTACAATTTGTTTTGGGTCAAATTGAAATTTGACTAGATCATAAGTCCCGCCGCGTTGTTGGATGAGCGTAATTGGTGCATTGAGCTGCCATGTGTTATGCGGATTTTCTGTTGTTCTGTGAAACAATCATTACTTAGTTGAAGATTTTTTTTAAATTAAATGAAATTAAATAAAAAATTGACTTATTTTTTTTTTTATAATTAATCGTAATTTAAAAAAAGAAAAATCGTAATATTGAAATTTTCATAAGAAATAATTATTCGATTGCGCACAAATTTTACACGAATATATTAATTCATAAAATTAAGGTTCTGTGAAAAAATCATTACAATAAGATAAAGCATGTAGGTGTTATAAGTCAAAAAATTGTTTTAAAAATGAAAAAAAAATACTAAAATTTCGATTTTCATAAGAAATAGTTTTTCGATTGCGCTCAAATTTCACACGAATACCTTAATTTATAAAATTAAGGTTCTGTGAAAAAATCATTAAAATCGGATAAAGCATGTAGGTGTTATAAGCTGAAGTAATTTTTTTAAAATCGAAAAAAATCGTTAAATTTCGATTTTAATGAGAAATAATTTTTCGATTGCGCTCAAGAACGTGGCAGTTCTAAGTTCAGAGATTTCGAAGGTCTCCATGAAATTTCATCGTAATTGGAGTATCGGTTTAGCCGGAATCGTGTTAACAAACACACAATAATACAAACAGATAAAAAAAGAAAGAAAAACATTCCGGATTTTTTTCTCCAGTGTTGTGAAATGGAATCTTCGCTTCGCTCGTTACGCTCATCCAACAATTTACAAATAACAAAAGAAACTTGACAACAATCATCAACAATGCGTTCAAAAGGCACTTGATAAGTAAATAGATCCCACGCAAACTAAAAACTTACAAAAAACTCATCCATCAACGCGTCGAGACTTAAGCGTTTTCCTAGTGGTATTAGATTTGTTATTCACAATACAAGAAAATGTCGTAAGGCATTTTCGATTGAGTTACAATCTGATTCACTAGATTTGCCAGATTTACCAAAAATAACTAAGGGATGAAAATATTATTAACCCATCCAGAGCAATTTACTACAATGTAATGTGAAATTCAAATACTAAAAATGAATGCAAATCTTCAAAGACGACGACGACGATGACGTGATAATCGAGGGCGTTTCAACCGGTTAGAGTTAGGTTATATTGCGCCGTAGGTGAAATTGTAATTCCAAAAATTTATTTCATGGAAATCAATACAGAAATTACAAAATCCATCTCAGCGGAGTGAATCTTTTAATTTCTCAGATAGATTTTGTAATTTTTATATTGATTTCCATAAAATCCAATACACCTTCGGGAGTGTAACCCGATTAATGAAATTGAGAATTAAAAAAAATGAGTTCTAATGTGATTTTCATTGGGTATAACAAAGAAAATTGTTTAATTATCAGTGATTTATATTATGAGATTGATAATATGTGAACGTTTTTGTAAATGTATAAAGCTAAAAACTTTGTTTTTATGAAGCCGATTTTCTAAGAGGTGTGCGGGGCACCACAAACTCAGTCGCTTCGCTCTCTCGTCTAATTATCTTGGAAGTGAATTAAAATTAACTAAGTGTAGAGTGGGTCTAGCAGAAAAGCTCTCCCGTAAGATATCATAATGATGTAAAGTGGAAAAGTATTGTATTGTTGTATTGTGAAAATAATGTTAAATCCTTGTTTGAGAGGAACAAAGTTAAAGGTGTACCCGACGACGATTGCCAGGGCTCGCATCTAGTTTTGGGAAGTGAAATACTCCCTTATCATACTAGCTGATGTTGTTGATGCTATTTTCTGTGATAACGATTCATATATCCATAGGTACATACATTCACGTTATCCTTGCATGCACCTTGGGCAGGTTTCTCACGAAAAAATATTCGTAGAAAATAATACACATAAATCTGCAATTTTATCTGCCAACGTCGCATTATTAATTAGTGGTCACCCGGCCCGGTCCGGTTAGTTAAGTTATGGTCAGTATGCCCGGGGTCAATGAACCCACGACGACCCTGCACGATCGTCCATCAGAAGAAGAAGAAGAAAGAAGAAGAAGAAGAAGAAGCAGAAGAAGAAGAAGAAGAAGAAGTAGAAGACTAGCGGGCAGTGCACACTGGCTAGAAGGCGGTGCGTATATAAGCTATCGGGAGGATAGGGCCAGTGAAACAACACAAGAACTCCGTAGCAACATGGGCTTCTCAGAGGTGAGTCCGCCGGATACAACTACTCTTATTAGAAAGGTTTATTTTCGTGGGAAGCCTGCCCTTAGTGCAATGCATGCCCCTCTTCAGTTGTCTATTTATAGGTACATTAGAGTTAAGACAATTGTGAAGGGATGTCCGAGGGCTGTTTAAGAGGAATCAATACGTTGCATTCGCAATAATGACTGAGAAAAACCTCGGATAATAACTTTAACTTCAAAAAACAACTTTCCTGGTCTCGACGGGATTTGACCCGCGACCTCCCGAATCAGAGTAGAGCGCTTAACGCTCGAGCCAACACTGTCGGTCGGGTCAACTTAAAAAATGTTAAATCTCCATTTAAAAATATCTTGATCGGCAAATCCAGCTAATTCACAAACATTCAGGATACATTTTCAATTCCAATTTTTCATACCAAAAATTGTATTTTTGGGAATTTGTTAAGAAAGGATGAACGCTATCAGAGAACAAATTAGCATTTTAAATAATTGTCTCTCACACAAGCTTGGGAAATTACTACAAATTACCTGTTTGGTATGCCATTCACGGTCACACAATAACAAAAGTGAGCAATTTTTTAGATTCTTACTTATGTTTAGGCTTACCACAACTCGATAGGACAACCGATAAGAGCTTCAAAGTGATCCAGACTCAGCCCCTGCGTACTTTTCTCTAGCTAAGCTAGCAGTCATACTCATAAGAGTCTTAACTCTTAGCGATACATTCATGTATTCTCACGCTCGTAAGTACTACATTAATTTGTACAACGCTCTGGTGAAAATTTGATATTACATAATATGCTAATTCTAAAAATGCACAGAACATGGCCATTTTTAGCTCCTGTTGCGTTCTCCAGATGCGTCCACTTTATCCTCCTAATCATGGTGTTTATTACAGTAGAGGTTTATTACACAAATCAATTATGTTTTTTTTGTATGTTATGTTGTTCTGTATAAAAATGTCAGTTTTGTGCATTTTAGAATTCGCATATTATGTAATTTCAAATTTACTGCAGAGCGTTGTACAAATTGATGTGAGTACTTAGGAGCGTGAGAATAAATGACTGTTTCGTGAATATTAAAAAAGCGTAAAAAATTACATTATTTAACTTGTATCTCAAGAACTGCAAAAAATCGAAAAAGTGATCAAGAACAGTAATGTAGTTTTGTAAGTAATATCATCATCGTCATCGTGGTTTTAAAATCAAATTTATTTAATTAAATAAACCATGAACTAAAACTTTACTAACTATAATATTTAAATCTTGTTTCATGTAGAAAATAGTTCTGTAAAAACTACATTACACTATGTCGATATGTTACAGCGTTACGACTAAAAACACTGTAATTTGGTGTGGTTTTAATATTGGTGATGGGTTGAGATACAAAAAAAACTGTTCTTTTGTGTGGTTTTAATTATGGTAATGGGTTGATCGAGATACGAAAAAAAACTGTAATTTGGTGTGGTTTTAATATATTGGTGGTTGTCTATGGGATGGCCCAAAGTGTCAAGCCAACCCTTGATGGCATTGTTGTTGATCGAGCTGTTCTTTCCATCGCGGTGGACTCTGCTAAAGAGTCAAAGACCTTGTTGTCTTCTTCTTCAGGACATCATCATACCTCAAGATCTAATGGAGCCCAGCTGTGTTGAAAGAAACAGGTTTCAGTTTAATTTACGTCATTATGTAGATTTAGTTAATTTTATTCCATGAAAACCATAATCTGCTGTCTGTATACCTGCATTAAATTAAATATATATTTGACAGTAAAGGCTAAAAACATAATGTATTAAAAATTAAGGCTTTTTGAAATACGTACGGTTTAAATAACCACAAATAAATTCGATTGCAAGTTGGAAACCACTCAGAAAAATGTGTTGCTCAAAATCGTCAAAAATCGTTAGCCCAGTTATTGTTTGGTTTATTTGGATTAAGAGCGCGTCACCCGTTAGGTCATATTGCGCCACTCCAGCCTAGGGGATGTGGGAGGTAAGTCTTATGCTGGTCAGAACCAGCCACGGGTAGGGGGATGAAAGGTGGATTCTCACGTCGCGGTCTGAGTAATCGTCCTGTACTGTAATACGTGTAATATAGTGTGGTCGGACAAGCAAAGCTCACTAACTCAATTCTATAAGTTCTAATATATATATAAATGAGTTTAAAATTTTCAGGTTCAGCATAAAATCAGGGATTCCACTAAGAAACATGTAAATTATGATTTACAATAATTGTGTTGTACTATAATTAAATACAAATCAAAAATAATAAATTATTTTAAAACAAAGCAGATAATTAGGGAAATAGCACTTCATTAATTTTTGCATTTAGTTTTTGCAAAGTAAAAATTCACATGTGGAAATGTGAACACAAGATTTATTAACAAAACACATTCCAAGTCACATTTTGCTCATGGTTTCTAGCAAAAACTACATGCTCATTGGAGTTAGTCTCGGTAGCTTTATTGGTAGAGCTTATGGCACGTTAAGCCGGAGGTTCTGGGTTCGAACCCCAATCGGGGCAAACTTTTTCGACAACTGCTTTGAATCAATAATTGAACGAGTGAGCGTAGCGAACGTAGTGATTTCCATTCGACTTAAACGGCCCTTACGGTTTTTCTGCGTGCGTGCGTGTGTTGTGTGTGTGTGTGTACGTTGAAAATCAGCCGAATCGCTGAACAAATTGCGCTGAAATTTTAAACGGACATCCGGTACGAGTTTATTGAGAACTGTTAACAAAATCAGCAAGATTCATTGCGATTTAAACCTACAAGAAATAATAAACTGAGAAATAGACTTCCAATGTTTAGAAATTATTTTAACGACAATGTTTTAGATTTTGAAAAGATATTTTTTGTTTGTTTTTCGCCTGGCCGTGAAATGCCGTGTCCATGCAAGGTCAGTCGAATGTTGGACGTCAAGGTACCCCCAAATTCCGCACGTAGATTGAGTAAACCTTGCAATATTTTCACGTATTTCGTACTGGCTATGTTAACCATAGTAGGCCCTATTGCCACAGATGATGGACTACACTGCGTTATATGCATTTCAAAACATGTTTAATTATTTTTGAAATGCAATCTAGAAATTACAAAATCTTTCCCGACCAGGGGATTGAACCCACGTCTCCCACATTTCGGCTACAAGGGCGCTTTAGCCAACTAGACTAGGGAAACGCCAAAGTCGTAGTTAGACGAGTGAGCGAGTCATGTGGTGAGTACCCGGGAACATTAGCATTTAAGTTTGATAATTATATTCGTATTGATAATAGGGTATTGGTGGAAATCACTGTGCCGGAGGTTGCTGTTGTTGGCAGTCTTCAACTGAATATTCCGTGTGACTGCCGGGTCTTGCTTAATGTTAGATTGTTGGTCCGGGAGTTGTGTAAATGTTTAGGCCATAGTTTAGGCCAAAATGCTCCAATGTAGCCTATATGATAGGCTAGGGAGGCCTAAGGTAAGGGGAAGAAAAGAAATGTTACCGGGTACTCAACACATGGCTCACTCACTCGTCTAACAACGACTTTGGCGTTTCCCTAGTAATAAAAATAATAATTATTAATATTTTATTGGATGTATTTCACACAAACTCGGTCAAAACCGGACCTAACAAATGTTGTACTTACGTCAAAGTACTTCCACGTGTATCTACATTACATACATTATTACTTTGACTTTACTCTAAATTAAAATAAGTCATTTATAATATAGTTTGTAGATGATGTTTTCTTTCTGCTGTGTACGGTCGTGGCGGATTTCTTGTCGCCATCCTAGCATTTACTCTTCGGACAATGGGAAACCACGAAAACCACGTCAGGATGTATTTTTTAAAAAATTTTTTTATTAATTATTATTATTATTATATTATTATTATTATTATTATTATTATTATTATTATTATTATTATTATTATTATTATTATTATTTTATTGGATGTATTTCATACAAACTCGGTCAAAACCGGAGCTAACATGTTGTACGGACTTATGTCAAGTACTTCCATGTGTATCTATATTAATTATTACTTCTTAACTCACTAAAATAAGTCATTTATAATATAGTTTGTAGATGATGTTTTCTTTCTGCTGTGTACGGTCGTGGCCGATTTCTCGTCGCCATCCTAGCATTTGCTCTTCGGACTATGGGAAACCACGAAAACCATGTCAGGATGGAAGCTGTCTCGGAATCTCGAAGTATCATTCTTAGTTTAGAAATTTACGAACTATTCTACACGTGTTGAGTATTACTGCCTTTTGAGTCTCGATGTAAACATTGGGTGGACGATGTAGTTGTTTAATGCTTTCATGTAGCTTCTTCGGTATGATGCCATTAGCCGATATCACGTATGGGATTGTATTTACCTTTTTCTGTTTCCACATCTTCTTGATCTCAATTGCAAGTTCACTATACTTGTCAATTTTTTTCTTCCATGTAGTCTCGACGTTATGGCACATTGGGACAGCAACGTCAATAAGGGTAGTTTCTTGTTTCTTCTTGTCAATTATAATTATATCCGGTCTGTTGTGATGTATAGTTTGGTCTGTTATAACTGTGCGGTCGTAATATAATTTGAAATCTTTGCTATCTAGTACTTTCTCCGGTTTGTATTTGTAGTAAGGTGTGTGTGTATCAATGAGGTTGTACTTGATTGCTAGTTTTTGGTGAATAATGTTAGCTACTTGGTTATGTCTGTAGAGGTAATCCGTTTGACATAGTGACTGGCACCCGGATATGATGTGTTCGATTGTTTCACCCCTTACACTACATTTTCTACATTGATCGTTTACTGTCGCATCTTGTATAATGTATTTTTTATAATTTTTCGTTGCAATCACTCTGTCTTGAATAGCCAGCACAAAACCTTCTGTTTCTCCAAATAGTTCCCCGTTGTTTAACCACCTATTTGATGCTTTAATATCTACGTGACCTTTATGTAGTTCATCATAATGTCTCTTATGTAGGGTCTTTTCTGAGAGACGTAACTCTTTTGAAGCGTCAGTTATGAGTTTCCCTTGTAGATTGACATTTTCGTTTGCTAGATTGAGTGGAGTTAATGATTTGTCAGCTAGCACCACAGCCCTATGCAGTGTTGATTGGTTGCTCTTTGTAAAAAATATTTTCTTAAAATGTCTAGTGTTTATAATATAAGTTGTTCAGATCCAATTAGGCCCTCGTCCTCCTTGTTCTCTTGGAAGTGCCCAATCTCTCTATTGCTGATTTAGGATGTTTGCATTCTGTGTTTAGTAAGTGTAGTACGAGTTAATATTTCCAGCGCGTGGATGTCTGTCTGTGTCCATTAATGATTCCGAATGAATATGCAGTACGGGTTTATAGCATATGTATTATTGCTGTGATCTTGCTTTTACCGTTTAGTTGCGTCTTGAGGATAGATTTTAGTCGCTTCTTGTATGTATCTATCAATTTTTCTTTCATTACTTTATGTTCAATTCTGGCAGCTTGTGGGGAATCCTAAATATTTGTATACTTCGTTATCATCCATTACTCCAATCCTATTTCCATCATCTAGCTGGAACTCTTCTGCCTGCGTAACCTTACCCTTTTCGATATGTAGCGTCTTACACTTGTCTATTATGTTTATTATTTATTATTATATTATTTTATTATTATATTATTATTTTTATTATATTATTATTATTTATTATTATTATTATTTATTATTATTATTATTATTTTATTTTTTCCATGTTTCCACATCTCGGTACAAACCGGTACAAGTAAATGCAATGTTTTGCGGACTATGTCAAGAAAATACATGTGCCTATAAAAAGTAACAAAACATTCATATTCAAAAATTTATCTAAAATCTATACAGTATTCAACATAACATTCAAATCAAAAACTAAACTAATCTTTACAAAATACACAACATAAAAGGATTTATAAACATTGTCATTGAGGAATTTTCGGACTATATGGCATGTACAAATTATAAACCGCTTTCTGCATTTTGATGAATAAATTCTTGTTAATGTCCAGTTGGTGTAAACTTTCTGTGTAGGTTGTGTGGTATAACTGCCGTGGCTGACACAATAATTGGTATTGTAGTTGATTTGATCTTGTTTCCACAGTTTTCTTTATTTTTTGTCCTAAGTCAAAGTAGCGGCTAAACTTTTCTGCCCCACGTTGTTTCAATTTTTTGACTTAGTGGAATTGCTACAATTAATAAATGTTTGCCTTTTTGATTTATCCGTTAAAATGAGTTCGGGCCCTATTATGTTGTATGCTTATCTGTAATAACAGCCCGATCATAATAAAGTTTCCAATCACAATTTTCTAATACTTTTCAGGTTGGTACTTTTTAGTATGGTACCGGTACGATGTTCTCCAGTAACAAACACTTTTGGGCCAGATGTTGGGAATTATTTTGGCAACTTGATTATGTCTGTGCAAATAGCTGACTGGGCTAGAAGTTTACACCCCGATATTACATGATCTATGGTCTCATTGGTCAAAGGGGCACTTTCTACATTTATCATCCAGAATTGTCTTGTCTTTAATGATGTGCTTCTTGTAATTTCGTGTAGCAATTACTTGATCCTGTATGGCCATGAAAAACCCCTCTGTTTCCCCGAATAAACCCCCTACTTGTAACCATTTATTAGTTGCATCAGTGTCTACATAATCACGATCCCAATTCTGTGTGATGTCTCCCATCTAGTATCTTAAGTTTCCACATTTCTTCTTTCATATCATCACTTATGAGATTGTCTGCAAATTGTCATCATTATGCAGATCTAATGGTGTGAGGTTGACATCCGCTTGCACTACAGCTGTATGTAATCGCGAAGTACTTTTACTATAGAAGATTCCCTTAACAAATTGATTTGCTTAATACGTGCGTTATTTAAATCATTTATCCCTCTTCCACTACGTAACCTAGACAATGTCGTCCGTTTCGACCGCCGCTCTGGGGTGATGAAGTCGGTATTCTGTTAGAAGAGTTCTTATTTTTTGATTAATTGCTTGCATCTCAGTTGTGTCCAGGTTAAAATACCGAAAGAATAACATTAAAACTGGTACTGCATAAGTATTAATTGCTTTCACTTTATTTTTCCCGTTTAAATTTGATGTCAGTATTTCTTTCACTCTCTTCACAAAAGTATTTTAAGCTTGTTCTTAGCTTCCGCTTGATGAATCTGTTCAGCTTGAAGAACCCAAGGTATTTATACACCTCACCTTCTTCCATTCCTTAAATAACAATTTCACCCGATAGTTGAACACCATGTGAAGCTTGAACTTTTCCCTTTTGGACACATAATATTTTACACTTTTCTAATCCAAATTCCATTTGAATATTTTGGGCCCTAAACGAATGTGTGATTTGTAATAGATGATTGAGTTGTGCATCTGTAATCGATATAGTTTGATATCATCCATGTACATTAAATGAGACAGTACAAATAGTGTATTACCACTTTCTTTGATTTTGAATCCGTATTTTGATTTTATTTTGCAAGTTTGATAATGGATTTAACGCCATGCAGAACCAGAGTGGGCTTTTAAAGAGTCACCCTTTAAATATTCACGTGCAAATTTTTAGTTCACCAGTTGACAAAGTTTTCTCTGGCAATTTTATATTTAACGTTGTTCTCCATGTGTTCATAGCGTTCTCAAAAACTGTATTTAAAATTGGATCAAAATTTTAAAATTTCCAATACATGTAACAGCCATGAATTTGGCACAGAGTCATACGCCTTTTGGGAGTCAATATATGCTGTATGAATATTCCTTTTGGACACATGTGTTTGTCTCATAACCAAAGAATCTATAACCAACTGTTCCTTACAACCTTGGGGGAATACTTTTTACAGCCCTTTTGTTCCTCTGATAATATATGTTTTTCTTCACAATGCTGGTAAATTTTGTTTGCAATACAAGATGTAAGTAATTTGTACACAGTTGGTAGGCATGTTATTGGTCTGTAGTGAAACTGGATTTTTTGTATCTGCATTCTTTGGTTTAAGTAACGTCTTTTCCTTTTTTAAAATATAAAGGAATGGTTCATCTCCTTTCACTAATGCTGTAAAATATTTTGCTAGATCTTCATGCAAACAGGTGAATCTTTTATACCAAAAAATTATGGATGTTATCAACTCCGGGAGTTTTCAAGTTATGTGCTCCATGTAATACTAGATTCAGTTCTTCGAGAGAAATGCTATTGAAGGACATTTCATTAACTTGCTCCATATCTGGTTTTTCGACAATCCATGCTGCATTTCTGTTGTGTCTACAGGTCTACTCCAGATATCTGACCAGAAATTTGTTTTTATCTTGCTCTGATGGTGTACCGTTATCAATTGGTGTAAGTCCATTTTGCAACTGTCGATAGAAATACTTTTCATTGTGCTGAAACATTCATTTTGTTGTTTCTACTTGTACATAAAACCCGTACCTTTTCAGTCTCTTTGAAAGCTCACTAAGCTTTTGTTTTAATGTGTCCGGGTAATCAATTAAAGCCACATTCTCATTTTCGTGCCTAGTGTGAATTATCATTCTAACGAAATATACTATTTACATGGCGCATTAAATTTTTACCCATTACCATAAGAGTACTGTGTTAAACGTCCGAGATCTCTTCTGAGACTCTCAATTCTGGCCACTAACCTTTGTTCCCACATCGGCTTTTTCCTAACTCCTCGTTTCAGTGTTATCAGTAGTTTCTCTTAACTTCATTCCTAATTGCCATATTACTGCAACCGCCCCCACAGTAAACAAAGTATGTAATGTCCCAAAATTAGATTGCATATTTTGTTCCCATCGTTCTTCCAACACATTATTCATTTCGTTGACAAATGGTACTATTATGTAATGAATTTCTAATTTTTGGTATTTGTGGTCTTTCTGTAGGACACATTACCGCAAACTTTTTTTTTTTTATTATTATTATTATTATAATATTATTATTATTATTATTATTATTATATTATTATTATTATTATTATTTTTATTATTATTATTATTATTATTTATAGTGGTTCTTTATTGTTCAAACAATCTCAGGTACATTGCATCCTGGTATACACAAAGGCGGGGTAAGGCCCAAGCCCAACAAAGTTTACATTATAACAGCGTGGAAACATAAGTTATAGTACACATATTGTTGTAGACAATTAATCAAATTAACAAATAATAATAAAGATGAGTGTGATAAAAAAAAATCAATAAAAGTTTCTATCTTAAAAAAACAAGCAAAATTTTATGGCAAAATCCCTTTTTAAAGAAAGAGAGAGAGAGAGAGGGGAGAGAAGAGAGAGAGAGAGAAAGAGAGTGATTACTGCAAAATTATTATTATTATTATTATTATTATTATTATTATTATTTTTATATTATTATTATTTATTATTATTATTATTATTTATTATTTTAATTAATATTATTAATATTATTATTGTTGTGATTGTTGTTGTAAGGTATGAGGGCTCTGAGGTGGTCGTGGTTCTTCTGAGCGTCCTAACAACATCCGGCCTGGCCAAGCCAGACAAGATCCAATTGAAGCACATCATAACGGATCAGGGGTACCAGCCATACACATTAACCGGCAAAGTATAAATTTTTATTTTTCCCTTCATTTTTAAATTAATTTAGAAAACGGGCTACAAGAATACAGTACAAGGTTTCAATTTTCTGATTGAAAGACTTTACACCACATTAAAATAACAGTTGTGCGTGGGTGATTTAAGCCATTTATCTTTGAGCACAAATTTTATGCAGTATGTGTATAATTTAAGACCTAACAGTATCATTACTTTGATTTAAATCTCGTTATGACTCTTACATTACAATTAACCGTAAGAAAAAAACTAGATAAAAACAAAAAACAAGCAAAATTCACAGTCCTAGGCATAATGTTTTACAAATGCTTCTACACGAAGACAAGCAAACAAAAGAATCTTACTATAATTTGTATTTTTGTTTATAATTTGATTTTTATTGTGTCCTCAATCACCTTTTCGGTTGTGTTCAACAGCTATGTATAAAGATTTTTTTTTTAAAAAACGTGAAGATTATTACACTGTTTGCTTGTTACCGGGATTGTGTTGCAGTTTAGAGGCCAAGATAATTATATTATGTACTTTTGCAATATCCGTTTGCCTCCCATTTGGGTAGGGTCCAGGGATAACGTTTTGGGTCAGTATTTTTGGGATAGTATTGTGTTTGTGGTTTATTGAAGAAAATATCGATTTGTGCATTTTAATAAATATTGGACCATTTTAAAATATAATTTCCAAATTGATAATATTTGCATATCTTGTAAAACTTTAAAAGTGGAATATCGTCTTGGTTTCCTGAGCATAACTTTAAGAATGAGTTTCTGTATCATTACTAGTTTTTCTAAATGTTTGTAGTAAGTCCTTAACCAAGCTAGGATCCCATAGTATATGATTGACTGTATACGTGACTATGGTTTTAAAGGGGTTTCCAGAGACAATGTGTCCCGTGACTAGGTACAGTTGCAGTTAAATTTTTTAACTATGCGTCAGTGATGGGAACCTTAATGATTATTCTTTTTGTGTGTGATTGAAAAAGAAAATGAAAGTGTTTAAATTAAAACATGTGACACTCCTTATGATCTTTCAGATTAAAACATCAGCTTTTGTCATCAATGGGAAACCAAAGATGTTTTGGGGTATATTGTCCTCTTGCTGCTGGGACTGGGAGCATGTGGGTACGTTTGTGCATTTAATGCTACGACAAAATTATTGTTGTTCTTTGATGAAACTTGGGCGATGAAATTAGTCTATGGATTTGTGGCAATTTATTGACTTTTTAGGTTACCATTGTAATAATATTATACTGCTAATTTTTAAAACTCCGACGATTTTTTATATTTTAATTCTTGCATTTTAAAATTCATCTGAATCAGTTTGGTTTCCAGTGGTGAATAAAATATAATTTATGATGCAAAATTAGACGAGGTAGTCAAACGGGTCTTCGTTGTTGAAAATGTTTGTCCGATGACATTTATCCGTGGCCAGTGTACTGAACAAAATGAAAGAATCCGTTGTGTATAAGCTGAAAATTTGCAGGATTTAATATAACGACAATGGTTTTGTTCTGAAATAATAAATTAATCGCATATGTTGATAGGCGCGGTGAATGCATCCAATGACTAAGGTGTACCGAATCTTCGCTCTAGGTAAACCAAAATTCCGCTCGGAGATTGAGTAAAGTTTTGTCATCTTTCACACACGACCTCGTACTGTTTTCCATGTATTGCATGCATTTTAAGACATGTTCTATAATTTTCCGGAAATAAAATAAAAAAATCTATGACGACCGTTTGTTGACCTGTATCACCAACATTCCCGGGATGTAAAGATAAAGGCGCCTTAGCCAACTAGGCTAGGAAAACGCCAAAGTCGTTGTTAGACGAGTGAGCGAGTCATGTGTTTAGTACCAGGTAACGTTCCTTTTCCTCCGCCTACCTCAGGCTGGATCAAGTCAGCATGGGTCTTTGTTCAGGTCCTGTGTCCACGAATGAGGACATCAAGCTTTCGATTTAAATGCGGGTAAAAATAGGGTTTTTCTATTTAACTCTTAATTCTTTTTTTTCGAAAAATAATAAAACAAAATTCCTCATGCCAATTTTAGAAAGGGTTTCCCCAATGTAGAGAAGATTAAAAAATTAACATCTGAAAAAAAACTGCTAAAACGAGAAAATTCAGTTTTTTCCCCGGCAATATGATACATCTCTAGTATTTCCCTGGTATTTGAGATACACAAAACTCAAAATATCCCCCCAAAAAAAAAAGAAGAAAAAAAATAGTTGAGGAGTTTCACATAGAATTTTCATTTGAACTAAAAATGTAGCTTCCCAAAACAAAATCCAAAATTTCCCCAAAATTCTTTTAAAAATCATGAAAAAAATATAAAAAAATTACTAAAAATCTTAGAAAAAAAAGCAAAACTAGAATTGTTTTATAAAAAACTACCTATAAGTTACACGTAAAATATGAAGGATGAGAGAAATAGGCTAGAGTAGCATTTTGACCTTACAGTTGAAGCGTCCTTATACAACTTTAACTCAAAACCCCTTTTTTGTATTCTTTCCTAATAGCAATGGTTTATTATAGGAACATTTGAATTCAACAAAGCCACATAAAATGTTTCTAAATAGCTCTCAAAAGAATAAAAAATCATTTTTTTTGGTAAATTTATAGTTTTTGAAGCGTATTTCAAATTAAATGTTCACCCATTTAGCATCTAAACTCTAAAAAAGCTTAAAAACGTATCCCGTATCGATGTGTGTGTTGTGTTGTCAGCGTGCTCAAGTGAACGAGATTCAGACGTCACCGGCTCAAGGCGATGGTGGTCGGAGAAGGGAAGTCCACGCTCCGACACTCACGAAGGTAACAAAACATGCCATACCTGGGGGAAGTTCGTTTTTTAAAAGAAACTTTTTAAAGATTTAGTTTTAAAAAAAGTAAGTTTTGTAAAGTTTAAGTTCCTTTAAAAAACATTTTTCTCTAAAATGTCCAAGTTCCGCGGTTTAAACCGCGGTCGCTTAGCAGGTTCCCACTCAAACACCGAGGTTAAGCAACAACTTCGGGCGTGGTCAGGGAGGACTGGGTAAACGATCTGCCCTGGAACACACGTATACCGCTGGTTAGAGCAGATGGAGGGTTCGAGGGTAGTGTAACGGCTTCGTTCACATCGGGGCGTCTGCGGGTTAGAGGAGGGAAACCCATATGACAGTCAATTTTACACTTTCCTTTCGGAGAGACTTAAAGCCGTTAGTCCCTTTGGTATTTTCGAAAAATGTAAGCTTCGTGGACCGGGTCTCCCTCCTCCCTTCTCAATTAAATTTGCACTAGTGGATTATATTATCCGTTGCAAATAAATATACATTTCTATCTAAAAAGAGCAAGATTCTTTTCACACATTTTCTTCTTAAAAGTTTAAGTTCCTTTTTACACATTTTCCTCTAAAAAGTGCAAGTAAAATTACTAAAATATATATATGTTATGATTTTAGAGACATCTGAAGAAATATTTCTCAGAGAAATCGTACTTTTACGATTTTTTCCCGATTTTTAATAAGATATATTCGTGATATTTGGGCCGATTCTGACCAAACGGGGAAGGCTACAAAGTTCATATTTTACATTGACATATAGATTATGGTGATGCACTGCCTTTTGAAAGAAAAAGTTAAAAAGTTTGTAAAAATTCATAGAAATTAAGTTGTTTTTAGTCGCGTTGATGCAGGAGCTTTTTTTTAAGTTTTGAGTATGCGTGGGATCTCTTTACTTCTTCAAGTTCCATAAGAAAATCATTTTTGTTAAATAAGGCTAATTTCTATAAAGTTGCTATGGTAATTAGAATGGAAAATATCTGGAGACCCGAAAATTTGCTTTTTGAACACATTGTAGGTGATTGTTGTCAAGTTTCTGTAACTAAATTGTTAATTGTTAATATACACCTCATAAGACTCAAATTAAAACCTTTATTTATATGGATTCTGCCTAACTTTTTCAACTTTTTCTTTCAAAAGACAAGACATCACCATTACCTTAATGCCCATGTGAAATATGAATGTTGTAGCCCCACCCGTTTGATCAGAATAGGCCCAAATATCACGAAAATATCGCATTCAAAATCGAAAATAATAGTAAAAGTACGATTTTAATGAGTTATATTTCTTTGATTGTACCCAAAAACGTGCAGGTCTAAGTTCAGAGATTTCGAAGGTCCCCTCCAATGCCGTTTGTCCGGTAGAGCGCAAACAAACAGACAGACAGAGAGAAAAAAAAACATCCGATAATTTTTTGGGGGGTCAGTGAAATTGAAGTCTTCGCTTCGCTCATCAAATAATGATTATAATCAATAAACTATTAAAAACCAAAGTCATTGTTGGACGAGTGAGTGAGAGCGTGTGGAGTACAATTTACACACATAACAAAAACTTGTAGAAATACAGCCAAACCTTACACACTCAAAAGGAATGAGATCTAAAAAAAGGGCCAAGCTCATCTACCCTTCCACATAAACGTACAGTGTCCCATAACAGCATCCTCGAAAAGCTTGGCAAAATAGAATTTGGGATTATTAATTTAACGTAATAGTTTATCCAAGTTCTTTTTTTTTTTAATTAATTTAAATGTAATAACATGCAAATTCTATTTTGCCAAGCTTTTCGAGGATGCTGTTATGGGACCACTGTACGTTTATGTGGAAGGGTAGATGAGCTTGGCCCTTTTTTAGATCTCATTCCTTTTGAGTGTGTAAGGTTTGGCTGTATTTCTACAAGTTTTTGTTATGTGTGTGATCTCATTACTTTTTCAAGTTCCATACAAAATTATTTGCTAAAAATAATATTTTTATCAAAGTTGATTAAATTCTATGGTATTAGCAGTAACAATATAGGATGTAAAATATCTAGACCCGGATTCATGTACATCCTGGGTATAGGTGGTATAACCATGGTATAACGACGGTATAAGGACTGGACCCCAATTCTTGAGTTCGTGGGAGATGAGTTGAAAACGCATTTGAAAACGAAGTCGTTTTCGTTTCGAAGGAATTGGTTATTCTTGAACGGTATCGTGGAAAACGTCATGGGTTGTGAGTTGAAAGCATTGATATTAAACCCCTATAGTAGGCTAGATTAGCAGTCTCCTATACCTCCGCACAGGCGCGAGCGTAGCAAATTGAAGACTCAACCGGCCCATTTCAAGATGGCGATTTGGTGTTTTAATTTATGCTTTTTTAATGCAATAAAGTATTTACTGGATTGTTTGATATGGTTTTAGCTTGTGCAGCATGGTATTAAACAAAAGAAACAATACGAAGTGATTGCATAAGGGAATTTAGGTAGTAATCATTTGGTGTTAAAGGCTAGTATGCTTACCTGTCAACCTGGCGGCAATCTTGAGAAACTATTTGGCCACAAATCGCTCCCATTTGATTAACATGTAAACTGTCATTTTAAGATGGCTTCTAATTGTACCGGAAGTGGACCACCGACTGCTGGTCCTGCCAATTATATAGGATGTATATGGTTGAAAGAGTATCACGAAATCCTAACACTTTAAAAAGATTTGCGTATAGCAAAGAGCTCGAAAAAGTTCTAATTATTCTAGATGGCAGGTGCCTTCATAAACGCGGGCCAATCGAAAGACGAGTTGTATGAAATGATTTGATTGTTGCAATTATGTAAACAAACAGTTGAGCAAGTTCATATCAGAACAATGTTGTGCTGGCATAGGGTTGGCTAGGCTTGTCAAACATGTAATGTAAGTATGAATTTTACTAGTCCTATAGCCAAATGGAACTTTAGACCTACACTTTTGCATTATAAATAATTTTCCACATCTGGGCCTAGGCCAGGGACGGTTTCTGATTTGTTTTATGAGAGTATAATGACACCTTTTCTCGTTCCACACAAAGAAGAAAAATTTTAAATGTCCGCTATTTGTTTACGTATCGCACTTTCCCGCCTAACTCTGCTTATACCGTCAACAAGTGTCAAGTAACTATGGTTACTTGTTGATTGTATGCCTAGTGTTTAAGGCTTATTTTAAAACCCTTATTTGGAAGCCTTCCAACAAACTTTTCAACTTTTTTTTTCAAAAGATACTATATTTCTATAACCTATAGTCTGGGATGTTCACAAATAAAACGGCAAAAAATAGTAGGAAGGTTTCACTTGGCAAAAATGTTCATAAGGTCAAAGAAAAGCGATACAGAAGGGGAGCCACGGAAAATGTCCCTTAGGATTCAAAATGGCGGCCATGAATGAATAGGCCTATTATTTACCTATTTTGAGTGTAAAAAGACGGTAAATAATGTTAGAAAGGTGCTACATGGCAAAAAATATTCTTAAGATGTTAAAAATGGTTACAGTGGGGGAGCCATAAAAAATGACCCTTACGATTCAAAATGGCCGCCATGTTTGAAAAATATGTATTATTTTAATTTTTGGAATATAAACATACTGAAAAATAATGATAAAAGGTGCCACTTAGCACAAGGCTCTTCTTAAGATTATAGAAAAAGTTTACAGAGGGGGAGCCAAGAACAATACCTCTTACAATTCAAAATGGCGGCCATGAATGATATGGTGTATCAAATTATCTTCTGATTTTTAATGTAAAAAGACGGGCAAATAATGATAGGAAGGTGTCCATTGGCAAAACGTTTTTTTTTAGATGATAATGAAGGTTTACAGAGGGGGAGCCAAGCAAAACAGTCCTTACGATCCAAAATGGCCGCCACGAATTACAATTGCGTACCTTATTAGTATCAAATTTCGAATGTTAACAGATGGTAAATAATGATAGAAAGGTGCAACTTGGCAAAATTACTCTCAAGATGTTGTATATGGTTTACAGTGGGGGAGCCAAGAAAAATATCCCTTACAATTTAAAATGGCCGCCATGATTGAAAAATGTATATTGTTTCCTATATTCCTATGATCACATTTAAATTTAATTTAACGTACTATATTATAGTAAAAACAAAACATGTAGAGCCTACGTTGATTTCTAATGACGTGAACATTTGAGCACTTCTTCCTTACTTCTTTGTTACATTTGAATTGAGGTTGTTTATAATAATATGTCTTCATCCTCTGGAATACTGAATTATGAGAAAATATATATAAAGTGCTGAATATAGCTGTAACGAGATGAATAACCATCCAGAAATAAAAGAGATTTATATATTTATCCTTTAACTAAAAAAAAAAGTCTATTATAACTTTCTAGCATGGGTTTACCTGGTGTTGCAAGCAGTTCAGTCGGCAGTTTGGAACATAACAAAGCACAGGGAAAGCCGGCATCTTTGCATGAGCATCGTGTGATGCATCCTTTCTTACACGAGCACTTGAAAAGCTCTCTGCAGCAGTCCATATCTCCGGCAGTCTAGTCAATATTAGATGCCAAACTCCACCATTCAAGAACCATCCCCATTCTTTAGGTGATGAGAAATTGGCGTAAAAAGTATCAGCACTTCCCCAAAGATGTCCTCCTTGATAAGCAGTACACTGAATGTGAAGCTGGAGTGCGTCTTAAATAGAAGGAAGACTGTCAACACTTTTGTTCTTCGATGTAAAAAGGATTTTCCTTGCTTCATTGACTTTTCCTACATCCGTTTGTGCGTCGTACAAAAGAACAACATAATGTTCTAAGACGTCTTGAGTGGTTTTGGAAACGTTCTGCAACGGACAGGAAATTTCATTCTTGTTTGTACTTTTTTTGTTCTTGTTACTTCACCATTACTTGAAAATGGAACGACTTTCTTCACAATGCCACAAACAAGCAAGAGTTGTATTCCATTCTCGCAAATCACGCTGGAACACAGTTTGATTTTGCAGAAGTCGTGACCAACGTGGTTTCCTTTATCGTATCATCTCAAAATGCTGAGGCCGCCATTGCTGGTATTTCATGTGATTCTCTTGAAGAGGCTGATGGCCGCATCATTGGTCACGTGATGGATCACCGTATCCTCCTTCTCCCAAAAGGGCAAGAAAAATGCTTGGAAAGTATGGAAATCTTTCGATAATTGTCACATCAGTTTTTCATGAAATTTCCTGTCCGTTGCAGAACGTTTCCAAAACCACTCAAGATGTCTTAGAACGTTATGTTGTTCTTTTGTACGACGCACGCACGGATGTAGGAAAAGTCAATGAAGCAAGGAAAATCCTTTTCACATCGAAGAACAAAAGTGTTGACAGCCTTCCTCCACTCAAGACGCACTGCAGCTTCACACATTCAGCGTGCTGCTAATCAAGGAGGACATCTTTGGGGAAGTGCTAATACTTTTACGCCAATTTCTTCATCACCTAAAGAATGGGGATGGTTCTTGAATGGTGGAGTTTGGCATCCAAAATGGACTAGACTGCCGGAGATATGGGACTGCTGCAGAGAGCTTGTCAAGTGCTCGTGATAGAAAGGATGCATCACTCGATGCTCATGCAAAGATGCCGGCTTTGCGGGCTTTCCCTGTGCATTGTTATGTTCCAACTGCCGACTGAACTGCTGTTACACCAGGAAATCCCAGTCTTAGAAAGTTATTATAGACTTTTAAAAAAGTTAAAGGATATATATATATATAAATCTCTTAAATTTAGGGATGGTTATTCATCTCGTTACAGCTATGTTCAGCACTTGATATATATATATATATTATTTTCTCATATTTCAGTTTTCCTGAGGATGAACCACGTCAATTAAAAATATAACAAAGAAGTAAGGAAGAGGTGCTCAAATATCCACGTTATTAGAAATCTACAAAAATGTCTTGTTTTCATTATAATATCTTATTAAATGTTATCAAAGAAATATAGGAAACAATATACATTTTTAATCATGACGGCCATTTTGAATTGTAAGGGATATTTTTCTTGGCTCCCCCACTGTAAACCATATACAACATCTTGAAAATGTTTTGCCAAGTGGCCCATTTTTATCATTTGCCGTCTGTTCACATTCGAAATAGGAAACAATACACATTTTCAATCATGGCGACCATTTTGAATCGTTAATGAAATTTTTCTTGGCTCCCCCACTGTAAACCATACACAACATCTTGAGAGTATTTTTGCCAAGTGGCACCTTCCTATCATTATTTGCCGTCTGTTAACATTCAAAATTGTAGACTAAATGTACGCAATTGTAATTCGTGGCGGCCATTTTGGATCGTAAGGGCTATTTTACTTGGCTCCCCCTCTGTAAACCTTCTTTGACATCTCAAGAAAAGTTTTGCCAATGGACACCTTCCTATCATTATTTTCCACCTTTTTACATTAAAAATCAGAAGATAGTTGATACACCTTGTCATTCATGGCCGCCATTTTGAATTGTAATAGATATTGTTCTTGGCTCCCCCTCTGTAAACTTTTTCTATAATCTTAAGAAGAGCCTAGTGCTAAGTGGCACCTTTTTATCATTATTTTCAGTTATGTTTATATTCCAAAAGTTAAAATAATACATATTTTTCAAACATGGCGGCCATTTTGAATCGTAGGTTTCATTTTTATGGCTCCCCCACTGTATACCATTTTTAACACTTTAAGAATATGTTTTTGCCTTGTAGCAACTTCCTTACGTTATTTACCGTCTTTTTACACTCAAAATAGGTAAATAATAGGCCTATTCATTCATGGCCGCCATTTTTGAATCCTAAGGGACATTTTTCGTGGCTCCCCTTCTGTATCGCTTTTCTTTGGCCTTATGAACATTTTTGCCAAGTGAAAACCTTCCTACTTTTTTTTGCCGTTTTATTTGGGATTCATCGATGAACAGCCTGTACTATTAATGTCCATGTAAAATATGAACATTGTAGTCCCACCCTTCTGGTCAGAATCGCGGGCCAAACGTTTTAAAGATGTTAGCAGTAGCATTTAGCAGTAGCAGTAGCGATAGCTAACATCCTTAAAGTGATTTTGAGCATGTTTCAAGCCATTTTTTCACCAAGAAGGATAATCGTACCCCAAAAAAATTTTGGATGTGTTGTTCAGGTACCTAAATCCCCTCGATTGTGATAGTTTTCAAGTTCACCATCACGTTACATGACGGCGGGTAACACCTCGAAATCCCCCCAAAACTCTGCTTGGTGTATAAGGTGCTTGAGTGTGTAGCGCACCGTGGCTTGGCTGCGGCGCCCTAACGGGCACCCTAGATCATATTTTTTTATTATCTGTTTTGGCAAATATTTTGTGAACCTTCAAGATGAATTTGCGTTGTTTATGTTTGTGTTTGTCAATAACGACAACCAAGTTAAAAAATTCATCGACCAATTTTTAAATTTTTGAATGGCGTGTGTTAATTTTTCTATTTCCACTTTGAAAATGTTTCAATAAATTCGTTTAGAGTTTTATTTTATTTTTGTTAATATATTTTTTTTTATAATAAAATAGTGGGCTTGGCCACACTTCTAGATATCACCATTAATGCAGTTTAGCCACTTGCGTCTTCCTCGTTTTTTGGGTTGGCTTCCCTTTTTTTCTACAAGTTTTTGTATTTTGTATGGTTTCAGTATTATGAAGGAGCAAACAATATAGCGAACCATTAAACACCGTTACTCATATCTGCTGTGAGTAACCAAGTCGATACTTGTCTGCCACTGATGCGTTTACTATATTGCTTTGCACGTTGACCGGGCTAAACCAAAACATAATTTCATATCCAACGCCAAAGAATTAAAGCTATCATGATTCCAAAATAGGTTTTTTTTAAGGCCCATTTTATGCACCCCATTTTGACTCGAGATGTTCCGAATCCTTTCTTTATCTTTTTCAATGAAATCCCAATTTATAGAAAGCTCTGAAAAATATGATTTTTTGCTTTTAATTTACTTTTTGAAAAGTTGGCGGGGCACGATAACTTTCAAATATTTGTCTATTGTCAACATTCTTGATGGTTATTGGTGAGAAAAAGTTTTTATTTCCAAGCGACTTTTAGTTTAAAAAAAGTAGTAATTTGTTTTCATTTTAAATTTTTTTAGTTGGATCCTGCAAATGTTGCTGTCCATGTTAACAGCACTCTATCTATTGATTCTTGACGTTGGTTAAATTTTAGTCAAAATCGAACGAGTAGTTTGGCTCTGCGCATCGAAAACACATACATACAACATACTACACCATAAACACAATAGTGCCAAAAACTTCCATAGAGACTTTGTACGCTCCGCTCAATCGTCAATGGACAACTGAAAAGGATTTAAAAAGTAGCAAATCATTGTTATTGTCAAAGGATATTGATTATTAAACTAATTTGATCAAGTTAAATATGAAATTAATAACTTTTGATTTAAACTTTAGGATTCTCCACAACCTCTTAAGTAGATTGTGGACTTTTACTACTTTTTTCCCGAGGACCCACGCACGTGTTTCCATCTGAGACATTTACTTTTACTTATTTCTTAACAATTATTAACGCTTATTATATTATTTGTTTATTTTGATTAAGGGTGCGTCGATCGTTGTCATAATGTCATAATGTGAGGAGGAGCCCACGCTGGTCAGAACCAGCCACGGATAGTGGGGGGAATGGGGGGGTTATCACGTCGCGGGTCGTCATGGTGTTTGTCATCGTTTGTGGTGGGCATAGTCGTCGTCGTCGTCGGGGAGTTCGTTAAGGGGTATCCCCGACGACGATTGCCAGAGCTCGCCTCTTTCGGGGAGTAAAATATTCTCCGTCATACTAGTTGATGTTTTTTGAGATGGACTTTTTTCTTTCCTCGTCTTTTACGATTAGTTCATCCCGCTCGGGGCCAATTCTACCCCCGGCCCAGACGGGGGAACGTTTATTATTGCCTCTTATGCTGTGTTCCTTGTATGTCCAACAGAAAACGACACGAAAGAGGATCTTACGATGACATCCCCTCGGGGGCTGAAGGCCTGTCCATAAAGAACCGTCCACAATATGATGAATAAGGAAGGGCTCAAAGGGCAGAAGGGACACAAAGGTAACAGATTTACGATAAACTGTTTCCCAAGAATAATTTTGTAGATTGCTAGTCCTAAATTCTTTCAACAATAAGTATATTGTATAACTCGCATTTTGTTATCTCTGTCACAGGTGTCGGGCAGAAGGGCGAGCCGGGAGTACCATGGAGCTCCGCAAAACTGAGTGACAAGGTACCTTCATAGTTTTTAAGGGGGTCCGGCCGTTTGTTTCTTACGTATGTTAAATTAGCCATTCCTTAGGTACATTTTTTAAAATAACCATACAAGCTAGAGCTCTAATTTTTTTTCCTAGTTTAAGAATTGAATTGTTTACACTTTCCCCCTTTCATTACACCAATTGTGTAGTTGGAAACTATATTTAATTGTGTTTAATTAATCGGTGTAGTAAGTGTACATTTTTTGAATATTTTAACACATGTTTGAATTATTATAATTAAAAGTAATGCAAAAACTGTATTATTGAAAGGGGCAAAGTTTTAAGACTTAATATATCTACATGTTCTGAAATTTTCAAGACATTTGCATGTATAGTTCCTGAGAAAAATGTACCTTTGTATTAAAGAATAATGTTCAGAGAAAATCAACGTCAAAGTTTCGCAACTTACAGTTCGTGCATTCCTGCCCCATAGTCTGAACATAGTCACTTACTTACAAAAAAAATTCCAAAAAATCGAAAAAAAAAAATTTCTAATTTTTTTTTTTCATTTTATTCTACATACTATTCGCGGTTAAAACCTAACCAGGTAGCAGCACGCTCGTATGCCAACATGGCCGTCCGAAGGCAGATAAAAACACGGGCTGCATAGGGAGCAAGTGTGTTTTTCATGCTTTAAACATAATATTTCATTGTAAGCGTCAGTTCTGGAAGTATTTCTACTTTCCAGTTCTTGGGTACGATGGGGTAGGACAATCACTATATTTTGTAACCCTCAGCTGCAAAATAACTAGCAAAATAAGGAATTTTATCTCGTAATTTGGAGACGTGTATTTTCAGTAATTTTAACTTGATGGCAAAAACCGCGAATTTCTTATGATTATTGGCCTTTACTAAGGCCTATATGATATGTAATATAATATTATATCACAGATTATTTATTCTCCCCACTCCCCCCCCCCCCCCCCCGAAAGTAATTTTTTGCGGGTTCCTCGCGGATAGATTATCAAACTCGATTTTATTAAATTTGTGTTTTCGTCTCGCCATTGAAACTTCTTAAAACATTGTCTCACATTTAAAAAGCCCCCCCCCCCAATGCGGCTAAAAATTTAAAGTTATAATTTATATATAGATGGCACCGGCCTTCGTTATAAACTTTATATATAGGCCTACTATTATTAATACGCATAGTTAACTAATTATATTTTCGCCTAGTTAAGTCCTAGAATTATTTTGTTGTTGTTTTGGTTGAGATTATGAAAAATTTGAACCCATAAATAATTAAGTCTATGCATAATTATTTGTTGTTCACGGCAGCAGTTGGTACAAATCTCTTGGGACAAAGGAATAAAAAATCAAGGTAGGATAGTTACATTCAATGCGCTGCACAAATTTAAAAACTATAATTATTTACGGACATATATTATTAATAATAAATAATAATTACAAAAATTCCATATTATATCTATACCAATTATCAATTACACCATTAATGAGACTTGCATAATATATTCTATGGTTTACAGTATCTTTGGGTTTAGAATGTTGAACCCAAAGACGGTACATAGCTCTTAGCCCGATTTGGCCCTATACCGCCTACAGCACATCATTGTAACAAATTAATTACCATTATGGTTTATCGTTTAATCGGTTGGTGGTATCCATGAAACTGATGAAAGTTGTGAAAAATGTGTCTCAAGGATAGGAATAGAACCGACGATAGAACTCCCATCTAACCCACAGTATTGCACGGAATAAAATACACATTCAGACTTTTTGTTTCTTTACGCATTACAAAAATGTGTATTACTAATTTTATGACCTTTCTTGCTTGCTAAATAATAAACATGATCGAGTAAATTCTTTCTGGAGTTGACCGTGACGCTACAATATTGCATTGGTTTAACATTGAATGCCGCCATGCAGCCGCCCGGTATCTGCCTTGGAGCAGTTCTCCACTTGACCACCAGATGTCAGCCACTTTGCTTTTAAACGCGAATACAACGACACACAAATGAATAATAAAAAATACGATTTTTTAAAAACCTCTGACAGCCGGACCCCCAACGTCGAGTCTTAACGAGACATTCATGTATTCTCCATGTTCGTAAGTACTCATTCATTTGTACAACGCTCTGGAGAAAATTTGAAATTACATAATATGTGAATTCTAAAATGCAGAAAACACTGACATTTTTGGATGAGCAAGGCGAAAACTTCAATTTCACTCACCCCGAAAAATAGCTCGGGTGTTTTCTTTTCTTCTTTTGTCATTTTATTCGCTCTTTACCGGGCAAAAAACATAATTATGCGATCTTGATGAAAATTGGAGGGGACCTTTAAAATCTTGAAACTTAGATCAGCTACGTTTTGGGTACAATCGAATAAATATCTTTAATGATTATCGTACTTATACGATTTTTTCTAAATTTTAATGCGATATTTTCGTGATATTTGGGCCGATTCTGACCATACGGGTGGGGCTACAACATTCATATTTTTCATGAACATAAAGATTATAGTGATGAAGTGTCTTTTGATAGAAACATTTTGAAAAAGTTGGCCAAAGTTCATAGTAATAAAGGTTTAAATATAAGCTATTTACAGGTGTATTAACTAGAAACTTGACAATAATCACCTACAATGCGTACAAGAAGCAAGTCTTTGGGCCACGAGATATTTAACATTCTATTGTTAATTGGTATAACATAGCAATTAATAGAACTTTATATAAATTATCCTTACTTAAATAAAATAATGTTGCAATTGAACTTGGAAAAAGTAATGAGATCCCACGCATACTAAAAAACTTAGTTATCATAAAACAGTAATAGATATCCAAAAACGTTCATCCATCAACGCGACTGGAAAAATCGTTAGATAAGCTTCCTAATTATACAGAACAACTTACAAAATAGCATTGCTTAAAGTAATAAACATTACTATACCAAGTTTAAGCATAAAGTCGACGCATCTGGAGCACGCAGTGGTGTATTAGGGGTGGTTTTTTTGTATGTTGTTCTGTATAAAAATGTCCGTGTTTAGTGTATTCGAGAATTCGCATTATGTAAATTCAAATATTCTCTAATGTTATACAAATTAATGTAAGGCGGGACACTGCTGAACCGGACTATCCAATACCTAGCATACGAGGACGATTTGGATCTCCTGGGCCCCGATTCATGTACATTTATCCCGGGTATAAGTGGTATAAGGACGGTATAATGCAGGACATGGCAGGATAAGGCCTGGTTAAGTCTGAGCAACTCTCATCCAATCAGAAATTTTCAATCCAACAACAAGTACAACAAATGTTTATTCCACTGCATTCCACAGCCATGTAAATCAGCAGATTTGCAAAAGAACACTAAAAATTTGCACCATCTTTTGTTTCACATTTTTATTTATTGACAGAAGATTGTGTGAGATCATTAAAAGAAAGAAAAGAAGTATTATTGCCGTAAATTTTGGAAAAGCCAGGACTATCATACTATTGTTCATCTGCATAAGGCTTTTAGTAATCAAAACTAGTTATTTGTGCGGGATTTGTGTCAAAACAAGGTCGTGCAGGCCTAGGGTTGCCAAGGAGAGGCCAAGGGCTTGTCAAACGTGTTATGTTAGTATAAATTTTATCTAGTCCTATAGCCTAATCGAACTTTAGGCCTACACTGTTGTATTATGAATAATTTTCTACATCTGGGCCTAGGCCCGAGACGGTTTCTGATTTGTTTTATGAGGGTAATGACAACTTTTTCTCGTTTTACACATAGACGCAAAATTTAAAATGTCCGCCATCTGTTTACATATTTTCTTATCCCCGTGCGAGGCGGGATAAGTCTTCATGAATTGGATTCGGAGTTATACCGCACTTATACCACCTAACTCTGCTTATACCGGGATAAAAATGTACATGAATCGGGGCCCTGAGGAGGAATGCAAGATTGCTGAAAGAGAGCTTTATCCAGCTGGAGGAGCCGTCAGAGCAGGCAGGATTGGTGGTAAATGAAGATAAAACCAAGTACATGGTTATGGAGCGAAATGTCAACAATCTTAGAGAACCACTATCAGTTAGTCAACGAGAGCTTGAGCGAGTGAGCACCTTTAAGTACCTTGGCTCCCTCGTCACCGAGAACAACGAGACGCACCTAGAAATCCTAGCAAGAATCAGCGCTGGAAACAGATGCTTCTTCAGCATGCAACATTTGCTGAAGTCTCGCTTAGTTGTCGAGTCGAGAACAACAAAGAAGACGATATACAGAGTTGTCATCCGGACGGTGGTTACTTACGGGGTAATGGGAGTGAAACATGGGTACTGACCAAGAGAGACGAGGATGCTCTGAACACCTGTGAGCGCAAGATCCTTCGCAGGATTTACGGGCTTGTCCAGGACAATGGAGAGTGGAGGATACGCATGAATGCCGAGCTCTACGAAGTGTACAAAGATACCGCAATCTCTATTGAAGTGAGGAGAAGCAGACTACGTTGGGCCGGCCACATGGAGCTCATGCCAGAGGGACGGGGAGTCAGGAAGGCGTTCCGACAGACACCAGAAGGGTGGAGACTTCCCGGTTGACCATGCAAGAGGTGGCTGGACGACGTTGAAGACGATATCCGCAGACTCGGCGTTCGGGGATGGAGGAGACGTGCCCTGGATGGGGACGCGTGGCGAGGAGTAGTGGAGGAGGCCAAGGCCCTTCAAGGGCAGTAGCGCCATGGATCATCATCACTTACGCGCGTGAGAGTAATGAATGTCTTGTCAAGAATTAGAGATGCAGGGAACATCTGGTACTTTAGATTGAAAGACTCCAGTTTGTTAGATTAGTTCTATTAAGGGCACGTCAACCGTTAGGTCATAATGCACCACTCTAGCCTAGGGGATATCGGGAGGAGGCGCCAATGCTGGTCAGAACCAGCCATGGGTAGGGGGAGGAAAGGAGTGTTCTCACTTCGTGGTTGTATCGGTAGTGTTGTCAAGGTCGTCGTCGGGGAAGTCGTCAAGGTGATGGAGAGTGACCCCCGACGACGATCGCCGAAGCTCGCCTCTAGTTTGGGGAGTAGTAGGCCTACACTCCTACTAATTAGCTGATGTTTGCGAGGTGCAGTTTTCCTTCTTTCTCGCATTTTACGATTAGCGGAGCCACGCAATGGGCCAAGTTCTCCCCCTGGCCCAGACGGGGGTGAAAGACTCCACGATTAAAACTTGTTACTGGTTTGAGAAGGTATTATGCATGGGCGTGATTATATCATTTCTCGTGGGAAGCTTGTTCAGGGTGCAATTCATGCCCCTCTTCAAGTGTCTAACCAGGTATATTGGATAGATGTCCGAGGGCTTTTGAAGAAGACTCAATCCCTTGCATTTGCATTAACGACTGGGGAAAACCTTGGAAAAAGTCTTCGGTCAGGATTGCCGGTCACGACTGGATTCGAACCTGAGACCTCACGAGTCAGAGTGATCGAGAAGGCACGCTGTGATTTGTATCTTTGGGTAATTCTAGGTTAGTTGTTTGGATATCAAGGGGAAGTTGTTAATACGAATGTGAACATCAATTAATACCAGCGATTACAGAATAATTAAACTTATTTCATGATTGTGTATTGAAGAATCATACTGTTCTAACAACCATTTCCAAATAATACAAATTAAAGACAAAAAACTGTCTATACCTATACGCCATATTAATAATATTGAGTCGAAAATCTTGGCTGTCATGTTTATTACAATCATTGAGTAAAGAACTTAATTACAAATTCTGTGATAGTGATTCATTTTAAATTTCTGACATTATTTCTTCATTTCAAATGTTTTTTTTGCTTAAGCCGTAGTTTTTTAAAAAAAGGATATGGAAATGGAATAGGACGGCGTGATGTGTACTAAAACATCTGTGTCTCGTCTGTAACTAGGATGGATACGGCAGCCACCGGCAGATAGTCAGCGTCTTGAAGGGAGCTGCAGGAGAAAAGGGGGCGGCCGGGGAGGCGGGCACCGCGGGGACGGATGCAGTCAAGGGGGATCCTGGAAACAAGGGAGTGACGGGGGAGATGGGAGTACGCGGTGGGAACGGCGTGGACGCAGCACCGGGAGCGGCAGGAGCAACAGGACGCACGGGAGCGAAGGGCGCAATGGAGGGGGGCGGGGGGGGGGCAGGGGGTCAAGGGGATGTTAGGGGATACGGGACCGAAGGGACAACCTGGACCTTAGATGATGATAGATGTTGTAGCTTTAGGGTGTGTCTGAATATTATTCAAGTCTATAGGTCCAGGTACAAGAGTAGGTTAAAATTCAAGTCCACGTCACCTAGAATGTATTAATTCTCTGTCAATGACGTATGAAAGACTGTCTGAAAACTCTTAGTCTAGGTCAATTCTTGGTCCAAGTCGGCGACTTTTCCTAGCAATCGAAAGTGCACAATCGTTTTAGGTCTGGTTCAAAATGGCCGACAGTGACAATGGACGAAACAACAAATGAATGCATATATTTTAAATGTAGGTAAACATTTAACTATTGTTTGTCTTATCACTTATTATTATTTTTATGGATGCACAAATAGTTATTGTTATGCAAATGCTATGCAAAGGACATACGAATGCACACCTTAACCAACTTCAGGTAGTGTTGACTTTGCCCGGCAGGCTAGTATTGTCCTACGTGACCTAGACCTAGATCCAGACCTAGACCTAGACCTAGACCTAGACCTGGATCTAGATCTAGACCTGTACTAGACCCTAATTTAGACTCACACTCAGGCAACAATCTCTTTGCAGACTTTAACTCAATGATATCGAGGTAAACAAAAATATGTCCCTTTGACAAAATACTGAGAGAAAATCATATCTTGACTTAGGAAAACGGTGACTTTGGAGCCGTCCTAGCAATAAAACACAATACATTTTAGGGTTGTTCAGAATTAGCTTTGTAATTCTGACGCTGCCCGCGGGTGTAATCGTGTTCAGCTTGATTGATCGGTGTTTCATACTTACATATGCCGATCTCTAGTTGGTCATTGTTCGCTCGTCGATGGTGTCGACGTCGACAGGGTTGGTTTGGTCGTCTTTAAATTTAATGTTTTCCAATGAATACCAGTTATGTGACTGAGTGGGTATACTTTAAATCTTTTCTAGAATATGAAAACGAGTATTTACTATTTACGTTAAATTGTCCGTTGTGTCTATGTCAGATCGCCCGTGTATTTATTATCTAGCGATGACTTCTATGCACAGAGTATCTTGACGCCATAGCAGCTGGTTGCCCTTAGCAACGAAGAATTTGACTCTAAACAAACTTTGGCGCCTACTTCACACTCAAGTATTTTAATACTTCATAGGCTCATAGCATGAACATAATTTTACAAACATAATTAGACGAGGGAGCGAAGCGACTGAGGAACTATTCAAGAAAATCGGCTCTTCCGTGATTCTGTACGTGTGTCTGTCATCGAAAATCAGCCGAATCGCTAGATTGCGCTGAGATTTTAGGAAAACGCCAAGGTCGTTGTTGGACGAGCGAGCGAGTTGTGTTGAGTACCCGGGACCATTTGCATTTAAGTTTGATATATTGGTATAAATAAGTGGGTTTTTAAGTTTAGTTGGTATTCGAGCGCGTCAACTGTAAGGCCATAATGCGCCACTCTAACCTATAATAGGCTAGGGAGGCCTTGTAGGGGTAAGAAAGGGAATGTTACCGGGTAATTAACAAATGGCACACTCACTCGTCTAACAATGACTTTGGCGTTTTCCTAGTTTGATTTGACATTTCGACTGGGTTTCACCAATCTTTGTCAAATATGTCAAATATAAAACCCACCGCCGTCTGGATGTAATCCAGACGGCGGTGATAAAACCAAACTCAAAAACACTTCACAAGAGGAAACGGTTACAAAAACACAAGAATACCATCAAACAAACATAACCAGGAAAACGCTTAGGTCCCGCCGCGTTGTTGGATGAGCGTAATTGGTGCATTGGGCTGCCATGTGTTATGCGGATTTTCTGTTGTTCTGTGAAAAAATCGTTACTAAATTGAAGATTTTTTTAAATAATTTAAATTAAATAAAAATAAACTTTAATTTTTAATTTTTTAGTTAATCATAATTTAAAAAAGAAAAAAATCGTAAAATTGCGATTTTCATAAGAAATAATTATTTGATTGCGCTCAAATTTCACACAAATATATTAATTCATAAAATTAAGGTTTTGTGAAAAAATTATTACAATCGGTTTAAGCATGTAGGTGTTATAAGTCAAAGAATTGTTTAAAAAAAGAAAAAACCCGTAAAATTTCGATTTTCATGAGAAATAATTTTTCGATTGCACTCAAATTTCACACGAATATCTTAATTCATAAAATTATGGTTCTGTGAAAAACTAACTGAAATCTGATAAAGCATGTAAGTGTTATATGTCGAAGAAATTTTTTAAAAATCGAAAAAAATCGTAAAATTGCGATTTTAATGAAAAATAATTTTTCGATTGCGCTCAAAAACGTGGCAGTTCTAAGTTCAAAGATTTCGAAGGTCTCCAGAAAATTTCATTGCAATTGGAGTATCGGTTTAGCCGGAATCGTGCTGACAAACACACAATAATACAGAAAAAAAAGAAAAAAAAAAAACATTCCGGATTTTTTTCTCCAGTGTAGTGAAATGGAATCTTCGCTTCGCTCGCTTCGCTCGCTACGCTCATCCAATAAACAAGCAATGTCAAAGAAGTTGACAAACAGGAAAATTACAGCAAGCAGAAAGAGTTTAGAAAAATATCGTAACAATTGTTCTCTTTTGAAGTGTTTTTGAGTTTGGTTTCATATTTGAGTTATTTTATTGTCTTTGACAAAGATTGGTGAAATCCAGTCGAAACGTCAGATTGTATATTATACCAAACATGAATGTAATTATTTAAAGATATCTGTGCACGTCCACACCAAACCCCAATGTTAATGCTGAAATTAGAAATTGCCCACTCACAAATCTCTTGAGGATTTTGTGGGTTTCTTATTATACTTAACTATTTTTAAAACATACCATTATGTTATAATTAAGGCAATGTTAGTTGTTGGAATGTTTGATTGTGGGTTCTATTGTGTTTAATTGTTGAATTTGTATATAGTTTTTGATTACCTATTTTTGTCCAAGCACAATATTGTTAATTTGAAATATCTACTTTAATATCAATTTTATTATATTTACTTTTTAGGGATATCACACACAATTCTGTGTTTAAGGGCTATGCTCGTTGTGATATTCCTAATAATTGTGTCAATGATCATTAATAATAAATAATATTGCTATGTATTTTATCTCTAATTCCAACTTTAATGTAGCTACATAAACCAAATTGCTACACATCTAGTCTTGTATTACTATGTTACTAGGGAAACGCCAAAGTCGTTGTTAAACGAGTGAGTGAGCCATGTGTTTAGTACCCGGTATCATTACTTTTTTCCCCTACCATAGGCCTATGTAGCCTATCTTAGGCTACAGTGGCGCATTATGGCCTTACAGTTGACGCGCCCTTATTACAACACTTAAAAACCCTTTTATTTATACGAATATAATTATCAAACTTAAATTATGCAAATGTTCCGGGTACTAAACACATGACTCGCTCACTCGTCTAACAATGACTTTGGCGTTTCCCTAGTAGTTGGCTAAGGCGCCCTTGTAGCCGAAATGTGGGAGACATGGGTTAAATTCCCTGGTCGGGAAAGATTTGTTATTTCTGGATTGTATTTAAAGAAATATTAAACATGTTTTGAAATGCATATAACGCAGTGTAGTCCATCATCTGTGACAATACTATGGAAAACATAGCCAGTACGAAATACCGTAAAAATATTGAAAGGATTACTTAATCTACGAGCGGAGTTCGGGGGTACCTTGACGTTCAACTTTCGATAGACCTTGCATGGGCACGGCATTTCACACCCAGGTAAATAATTAACAAAAAATATTTTTTCAAAATCAAATCCAATTGTCGTTAAAATAATTTCTAGACATTGGCAGTCTATTTTTCAGTTTATTATTTCTTGTAGGTTTAAATCGTAATGGATATTGCTCATTTTGTTAGCAGTTCTCAGTTACCTGGTCACGGATGTGTGTTTAAAATTTCAGCTCAATCTATTTGGCCGTTCGGCCGTAAGAGCCCGGACAGACAGACAGACAGACATTTAACAATGCTCACGGCCAAGGCCCGATCGAGTAGAGCGTAACAGAATCCTCGTTCGCTTCGCTCACTCGTCTAATAAAAATCATATCAAGATCACCATGGCAACACGATATAAATAATGTAATGCCAATTACACCACCACAATTTGTCTATTATATGGCAAGGAACATTGTCTAATAAAACAACAAGGCAATAATACGCACCAGTTATTATTTCTTTATGAATGGGAGGGAAAATGGTTGGCTTCTCATCATCCACTTATTAGATAGCTAGCATTGTGCCTTCGTGAATTTTTAAGCAACACAATCTACGCCGAAATGACGGACAAACCGTTTATTTTGAAGAGTTTGTCCAATAAAATAGTTATACAAGCTATATTTCTGGTCATACGCCTGTACGAAACAAACGTACAATTTTCTAGTTGTATAATGGTTTTGGATTTAAAAAACAGAAGAAAGCTGATTTAAATAATTGAAGTTTTCAAGGAAATTACCGAAAATTAATGTTGTATATTAGTATAAACACCCATTACGTGACCCTTAGTTGCCATAACAACCCACAAAACAAACACTCATGCAGGGTAGCCTAGGTCCTAGGAAAATTTGATTCATTGCGACGTTCTCGCGTGAGTAGCAAGATTAGCCGTCCCCTGTGAGGAACCTGTCAAACAATCTCATCGCTATCTTTTGTAAAACGTTGATATTTTAATTTTTACACGGTAACTTATCCAAAAAACTTTTAATTGATTTGACAGTACTTCTTCACCGCATTGTTTTGTTTTTACAGCCAAATAAGCATAAATTATGTTGGTTCAGGGGTTCGTGTAACATTTATCTAGATTTTCTTCTGAGAAAATGTAATTTCTAGAAAGAGCTTGTAATAGTGCAACCGTTGAAAAATTCTACCACGAAATCAAGTCGACTTGCACTTTAAGCTTGCAATTTCCCTGAGAAATTGTATTATTTTCCAAATTGTCCATGTATTCATTTATCAGCAGAACCATGATGTGCTGTAAAGATGAAGAAACAATTGAACAATATACTGGTGATTACATGTTGTTGGATACCTGCAGAAGGATGCTATACTGGCAAGGTAAGGGCATTTTAACTGCAGCAAGATTAAGGTTAATATTAATTTTAATACTAATAAAACGCTAAAGTCCCGCCGCGTTGATGGATGAGCTTTTTTGTAAGTTTTTAGTTAGCGTGGGACCACTTTTCCTTTGCAAGTGCTTTGTGAATGCATTGTAGGTGATTGTTGTCAATTTTCTATTGTTACTTGTTAATTGTTATTATAAACCTAAAAAAACTCATATTAAAACCTTTATTCTATGGATTCTGGCTAACTTTTTCAACTTTTTCTTTCAAAAAGCAATACATAACCATTACCTTAATGTACATGTAAAATATGAACGTTGTAGCCCCACCCGTTTGGTCAGAATCGGCCCAAATGTCACGAAAATATCGACTAAAAATCGAAAAAAATCGTAAAAGTACGATATTCATGAGAAATATTTCTTCGATTGTACCCAAAAACAATACACCTCTAAGTTCAGAGATTTCGAAGGTTCCCTCCAATTTTCATCAAGATCGAATATGCCGTTTGCCTGGTAGAGAGTTAACAAACAGACAGAAAAACAAAACAAAAAACAAACACACAAACAAAAAAACAAAAAATCACCCGAGCTAAATTTTTTGGGGGTCAGTGAAGTTGAAGTCCGCTCCACTCGATTCGCTCGCTACGCTCGCTACGCTCATCCAACAATCCAGAAATTAAAAAATCCATCCCGATCGGGGACTATCCAAATCGAGAAATATACCCTCGCTCATACCTGCGTAAGGTAAACATTATAAATAATGTTTGTTTGGTCAATTCAACAGCAACAGTTTTTCGATGCTTTTTTGTTCCATCCATTCAGTTCTATAATGTAACTACAATACAGAAGTTAAATAGTTACCGTCTCGGTGGTCTAGTTGGCTAAGGCGTCCACCCGGAAAGTGGGAGACTCGGGTTCGTACCTTGATCGGGATGGATTTTGTAATTTCTGGATTGTATTAAATATTAACAATTCCACCTATACGGACTATCCAAATCGAGAAAAGAAAAAGGTTATTTTGCATTTATGTTTTAAGTGAAAATATCAATTTTAGACTTATACCAAAGATGTTGTGAGCATTGTGTTTAGACTAGGAAAACGCTTAAGTCCCGCCGCGTTGTTGGATGAGCGTAATTGGTGTATTGAGCTGCCATGTGTTATGCGAATTTTCTGTTGTTCTGTGGCAAAATCATTACTAAGTTGAATTTTTTTTAAATTAAATTAAATTAAATTAAAAATTAACTTAATTTTTTAATTTTTTTTTAATTAATCGTAATTGTTAAAAAAATGTAAAATTGCGATTTTTATAAGAAATAATTTCTCGATTGCGCTCAAATTTTACACTAATATATTAATTCATAAAATAAAGGTTCTGCGAAAAAATCATTACAATCGGATAAAGCATGTAGGTGTTATAAGTCAAAGAATTGTTTAAAAAAAGAAAAAACCTGTAAAATTTCGATTTTTTATGATAAATATTGTTTCGATTGCGCTCAAATTTCACAAAAATATCTTAATTCATAAAATAAAGGTTCTGTGCAAAAGTCATTAAAATCGGATAAAGCATGTAGGTGTTAAAAGTCGAAGAAATTTTTTAAAAATCGAAAAAAATCGTAAAATTGCGATTTTCATGAGAAAAAATTTTCCGATTGCGCTAAAAAAACGTGGCAGTTCTAAGTTCAGAGATTTCGAAGGCCTCCATAAAATTTCATCGCAATCGGAGTATCGGTTTAGCCGGAATCGTGTGGACAAACAGACAAAAATACAAAAAAAAAAAAAAAGAAAGAAAAAAAAAAAAAACATTCCGGATTTTTTTCTCCAGTGTAGTGAAATGGAATCTTCGCTTCGCTCGCTACGCTCATCCAAAAATGAGTATGGTTGCTGGTTGCGCTGAATGAGGTGTTCATCGAAAACACAACAATTACTACAAATCAATTGACGACTGGTGATGGCGGGGCGCTAAGTCACGTGACTAGAAGGTGGGATAAATCCTCACTTCGCAAGTTGACGCCTGCTGAACGGCGCAACACTTATCACGCTATAACTTTGTTTCCATTCGACATTTGGACAAAACCTTTAGAATAGTATGTAGCAAACATATCATTTCTTCTCATAGTGATTATCTCGAATTTTTAGACACATCCGTAAATTTGGTATATCGATGTACGTATTATACATGAAAAAAATCAAAGATTATAACTTTTCTCATCTTCAATTGACAAAAAACTACTGTTCGGATTTCGACATGATATCTTTTTAAATGTGCATCAGACTATTTAACAAGAAATAAATCAACTTTCTAGATAGAAAGTGCACTGAACGAAAATTTACAGCATAGAGTAATATGCAGAGTGTAGTTTTTCACGGCTCACCCGCACGTCAAAAGTGCGTATTTGTTATGAAAACACGCACCTTGCATATAAGTCTATGCTGTGAATTTTCGTTTATGCACTTTCTATCTAGAAAGTTAATTTATTTCTTGTCTTAAGAGTCAGATGCTCTTGTTGAAATCCGATTGAAAGTTATTTGTCAAATAGAAGTTGACAAAACTTATAATTTTTAATATTTTTTCCATGTATAATACGTACATCGATATAACAAGTTTACGGCTGTGTCTAAAAATTCGAGATCATCACTTTTAGAAGGAATTATATGTTTACTACGTATTATTCCAAAGGTTTTTTCCAAATTATGAATAGAATAAAAGTTAGAGCGTGATAAGTGTTGCGCCGTTCAGCAGGCGTCATCTTGCTGAATGAGGATCTATCCCACATCATTCCGCCACGTTGTTTCGTGACGTCAGGGGCGGGTAAATCACTAGTCGTCAATTAAACTGAATTATTTGTGCTCTGCACTAGGTGTCAACAATAGTGAGGAGATGCACTATTGTAACACTCGCATGCACACCCTCCACAAACAAGGTAATAACAAATACTAATAGCGTTTCAAATGTCGAAAAATCGATGTTGGCATTTTAGGTATGAATCTAGGGCGACGGTCGTCGCCCGGCAGACAAGCGATGCGATGCTTAGGCGACACCGAACTCCGGCCCTATATACACTACAAGAGTTGGGGGGTTTTCAGCTATCTGCACACGCCGCCCCGAAAGAGTTACAATCTTGAAACTCGGTATATGACCTGGTATGTGGTCCATGACATACAAAAAAAAATATCAACCCGATCCGACAACTCGTTCTGTGTTAAAAAAGGCTCTCAACATCGTCAAATTCCTTAAGGCTGGCTGGTGGCTGGTGGCTGGTGGCTGGTGGTTGGGTGGGTGGGTGGGTGGGTGGCAGTTCTCCGCGGAGAGTTCTTTAGCCTACAGAGAAAACGGTAAATCTTAGAACTATGAAACTTGGACCACACTTAGGTGTATTGTACACACTGTATAAGGCACTGCGCCTTTTGCTTTCAAAACCAAAATCGGGTAACAGGGACCGGAGAAAATCAAAATTTGGATGATAATCAAAACGCGTAATTACCAAGGCGTGGTAATTTGTACAAACTTGAAATTTAACATGCTATTAACCATTATAAATATCTTGCGTCCAAAACACAAGGGGCTTAATTTGGGATGACCATGGGCCCAAAAATGACAAAAAACATATCTGAACTTTAAGAAATGAATCATTCAAAGAAAACGCTACAACTGAGATGTTTCAAACGTGGAATACATTTTGATATCTCTCATTCTTTATCACTTTTGAATATGGAAAGCAAAATGGTTAACTAGTACCGGAAAAAAAACAAAATTATCAAAAGTAGGTAATTCCGTACTCTTATGAATAATACGCTATACCGAGAAAACGGTTCATCTTAGAACTTTGAAACTTGGGCCACACTCAGATGTACCTCATATAACAAAAACCGGGCATTGGGACCGGGGAAAATCAAAATCAAAATCAAAATCAAAACGCGTAATTACTCAGGCGTAGTAATTTGTACAAGCTTGAAATTAAACATGCTCTAACCATTATAAATATCAAGTGCTTATGCTAGTGCGTTGGTCTTGTTGTTAGCGTATCTGCTTCCAATGCAGAAGGGCCAGGGTTCGATTCCCGCTAAAGTCAGAAGTTTTTTAACTTCTGATTTGGACTTAAGTCTATCAGTTCTTGTCTTAGGAGTTTGTAAACGGTGACTTTGGAGCCGTCCTAGCAAAATCAAAACGCGTAATTACTCAGGCGTAGTAATTTGTATACAAGCTTGAAATTAAACATGCTCTTAACCATTATAAATATCTAGGCATATGCTAGTGCGTTGGTCTTGTTGTTAGCGTATCTGCTTCCAATGCAGACGGGCCAGGGTTCGATTCCCGCTAAAGTCAGAAGTTTTTTAACTTCTGATTTGGACTTAAGTCTATCAGTTCTTGTCTAAGGAGTTTGTAAACGGTGACTTTGGAGCCGTCCTAGCAAAATCAAAACGCGTAATTACTCAGGCGTAGTAATTGTATACAAGCTTGAAATTAAACATGCTCTTAACCATTATAAATATCTAGTGCTTATGCTAGTGCGTTGGTCTTGTTGTTAGCGTATCTGCTTCCAATGCAGAAGGGCCAGGGTTCGATCCCGCTCAGTCAGAAGTTTTTTAACTTCTGATTTGGACTTTAGTCTATCAGTTCTTGTCTTAAGAGTTTGTAATCGGTGACGTTTGGAGCCGTCCTAGCAACGAAGCACATAATAAATTTCAGAGTTGTTCTGAATCGGCCTTGTTGATTCTGGCGTTGATCCGCGGGTGTTCGCACTGTCCCATAACCACTGATTGATATATTTCCTATTTAAAACTATCGATCTTTGGTTGGTATCGCTCACTCGTCGATTGCGTCGGGGCCTGCAGGGTTGGCTTGGTCGCTTTGATTTAAAGTCCCCCACTGAAAATCAGTTATATAACTGAGTGGTAGTCTGTAAATAAAAATTTATTTATTTATTTAAGGGGTATCTTTGGGGGACCGTGGCCCAAAAATGTAAAAAAACAACTTTGAACTCAACAAATTTAATCATTCACACCTTGATAGCGAACGAACAACAAAAGATGTAATATCCAACCAAATACAAAAATTTGTAAAAAAAAACGGCAGCCAAGCTCTCCTTCAAAGTCTCCGGCTGTGAATGCTGTGAGATATAGAAGTTGAGCCAAGCTTTTTATTCTTTCTCCCTAGTTTCGCTTTTAAAATAAGTAAGATCATTTCGCCTGTTGACGAGCGCCAAGCCAACGATTTTTGTGGTAAAAAAGTAAAATTTTAAACTCGAAATCATAAAAAAAATTGCCTTGGCCATTGAATTTGGTTCATGGCCAAGCCATTTTTTTATGATTTCGAGTTTAAAAATTTTACTTTTTTACCACAAAAATCGTTGGCTTGGCGCTCGTCAACAGGCGAAATGATCTTACTTATTTTAAAAGCGAAACTAGGGAGAAAGAATAAAAAGCTTGGCTCAACTTCTATATCTCACAGCATTCACAGCCGGAGACTTTTGAAGGAGAGCTTGGCTGCCGTTTTTTTTTTTTTTACAAATTTTTGTATTTGGTTGGATTTAATCTTCACCTCAGCCCGTGAAGTGATGATGTGGGTATCGACTTATGAAATTTGTAAAATGTTATTAGCACAAAATGCATTGGTCCGTCTTTAAAATATTAACACATAAAAGTGTGTTAGGCTCGGCTGTCCTTAATCAATACACATTGACCAGAACCATTGTTTGAGTTTAATTATTGAAACTGTTGTTCCATTTTAATGCCCCCCTCACCTTCTTCCAGGTTTCTGGAGCGACTCTGGTGAGCGCAACCACGCGTTCTACATGAAGTACTTCAGCCCTAGGTTGGCCAACCTGCTAGCCAAACATCGGCCCCTGCGTTTGGCTCTGCATCTTTTCCTTCAAACCAACCCCTGGTTCATTATTATTTCTTTTTCAATCCAGGTCCTTTTCCTGTACCCAATCGCGATGTATGTGTACCAAAGTGATCCTTTAGTTGTAATGCAAATATTTTTGTATCTAATCATTGATATCATCAAACTAGTTGTAATTATGACCGGATTCTTTAAAACGGAAATACTACGCTGTTTGTTTGATTTGCTGGATGGAATGATTAACCTGGAAGAATTAGACAACGAAGAACAGAAACGCGAATTTATTGAGACACGTTCGTTTTGTTACAAAATAATTGTGTTCCAAGTTGTATTTACGGTCATCATACTGAATCTCGCCTTTTCCATGGATGTATTTTTTCACTTACGGCCAGAACGAAGATTCCTTACAAGGTATATTTTCTTGAAAAACCATCATATTACTGTAGAAAAATAATACAAATAAAAAGGTTTCAAATTTACTTATACAAACCTCACACTGAAATTGGAAATTCTATATCTCTATGTATACCATCGACCATAAGTTAGCCTAGTTGTCTAGTTACTAGACTCCTAGGTTTAGGCTAGTTGTATGATCCACACCACTTGATTTCTACGTGGTCGTGGGTTTACATGAAGAATATAACGTGAAGCTCAACACTAAGTCAAGGTTGGTCATGATGCGCTACTCAAGCCTACAGGTTCTATTAAGGATTGACGAATTCTAGTCGAAACAAACCAGTTACCACAGGCACAGAGTGGAAAGGCGGGTGTTGATACTTTCCTAGTCGGCATCGTCTTCGTCAACTTAAGATATGCAAACATAGTTTTGTGTTTTAATAGCGAACTAATTCGCCTAATTGTATGCAACGTTAATTTTAGATTTGAAATAAACACGTTAGAATTATTACAAGCTTCATTGAAGTGAATCAACTCTTTTAATCAGTAAAATAACAATACATCAAATCAAGCATTTCGGAGAAAATGTAAAACATTACGATAAAATCAAACAGAGAGTAGCAGAAATAAATGCAATTTTTAATATATCTTGAGAATAAATATAGGAAATTAACATTATAAGCTGTTAATAATTAGAGAACACATTTCATCTTGAGTGCATGAGGCTAATCTAAATCTTGCTAGAGAGTAAGTTATATCTATCTAGTCAGCGGAAGAGAAAAATTTAAAATCTGTTTGATCGGTAACATTTATTTACAGAGAATGGTTTCCATGGGAGACTTCTTCCTCGCCAGCTTTCGAAATAACTCTCTTTTTACGAATGATGTCAGTAGTACAAGGCCACACGATTGTGACTACTTGGATTACTGTATTGTACTTCGGATTAAGTTTACCTAGATCGAATTTCAAGATCCTGAACAACAAACTTGTAAACATTCGTCAAATTTCAATAAATAGAATCACGACTAGGAAGCTTAAGCAATCTGCTGGTGCAGTAGCGAACACAGAGCCAGCCGTTCAGAATGAGCTCGGTCAATGTGTTAGTACGACTAACCAAACATTGCGAGAAAGATTACATGTTGCAAGTGAGACAAGGATAAACATAGAGCACGTGTTGAATCGATTTCATGAGGATGATGCCAGTTTATCTATGACAATCGAAGCCAAGTTGGACGGTGACCAGTCAACGCTTGGAAGGACTAGTTATAATGATGATAAACTCTCCGATTTGACATTATTAAAACCACTGAATGACGCTGAATATGTTATTCCAATATCTGGAGCTAGCCCTGTGCAAAGCAGTACCTTCATATCTCGAAAAATTGGAATTAGGTTCGACAATTTGGGTTTGTTCATACCACGTAATGACGAACGTCACCTAGCTACTTTGACAGGAAATAATGGCATGCCAACTCCTGATGTCCATTGTTCCCGCCGTGCAAGAAATAACACAGTGAGAACAAGTATGCAAGTGAGAGCCAATGTAGATGACGATCAAGGATCAAATTGTAACTTACAAATTACATTTCAAGAACTGGATTTGGAAATTAATGATGTGTTAGCGGAAGATGTTGTACTTCATACGAATTTGATAAGGTCGTTTGAAAATTACTCGTTTTGAAATATTCAATTGTACTCTATGCTTTCATTAAATTAATAACATTTCTTCAATCCTTTCAGATATATGTCCAAAATCACAGACTTTATAAATGTTTCCATGGTGTCCTTGTTTGTGGTGAATACATTGGTTTTGGGTGTTACGGCTCTAGTATTAACCAAGGTAAGATAAATGATGTTTAATTGACGCAAGTAAGAAACTTTAAGTGCAATTTACATGGCTTAGTAGTGCATTCTAGTATGGCAAAATGATGTATTCTTACGTTGCATACTAGTGCATTCTAATATGACATACAAGTGAAAACCACAGACTTATATCCCATTGTACAATAGAGAATTCTTGCAAGTGCTCGATTTTTTACTTTTTTAAAAATCCGGAACAGAAATGAATTGATTAAAAATTGTAACTGATTAAAATGAAATATGGTACGTACCTTCTTATCGTGAAACAATGTTGTATGGTTTCTTTTTACGGTGCCTTTATTGAAAAAAAATCACGCATTACGGCTTCTTGATATCTACAATGTAGTCTATGCATGGAATAAATAGTTAGGGGCCTTGTAATTAATGATTTTTGAATTAATTTTACCACTGCGAGCTAGAAAAAGGCAGTAGAAATTACGGTTTTACCTTTCATTAATACTTTAAGTTTAAAATATAACGGTTAATTTTTGTATCATAATACAAAAATTAACATCGAAAAAACCTTTATTGCTAAATAAAGAAGTAAATTTGTAACTTTTTGTAATTGTTTTCATTTGTAAAAACAAGTTAATATGTTACTCTTTACCCGATTGTTTAAATGGTCAAATGAACAATGATGTCACAATCTAATTTTCTTTCCCAAATTAAGTATAAAATTCTTAACTTTAAACTTATATATTTTATAAACAATAATGCTTCAATTTCTAAAAAAACGAACTTTTTTGTATCAATAAAAGGAATAGTAATATATGTCCGTTAATCGTTTAACTTTCCTATGAGTTAAACTTTAATGTATTTCAGATTAAATTCAGGGTTCCAGAATCAAACCTTAATCTCGAAAATGTTTGCGACCTTTTACACATTTTTAAAGAAGTTGAGTTTGGCATTATACGCCCATTCCTGACAAGTGGAAGAAATTACAATTAATTAACTAATATTGACTTTACCAACAGACTGACGGAGAGACTTCTAATAAGATACTGAGTGGGATCATCTTAGTGTTTGTGACAGGGGTGTACCTTGTTTGCAACGCGATGATGCAGTGGATTTCAGACGAAGTAAGTAGAGATCAAATTTGGCACCTTTGGTTAAAACCAGACAATTGTTAATGTTATTCAATATATTTCATTGTTGTTTATTGTTGTTATATTATTTAAAATATTTTCTTCGTGATGTGATTAAAACCCAATTTTTCAGCACGATTCTGTTACTGAATCAGTCTACAGCTGTGATTGGCTGGAAACCACTCCGAGCTTCAAGAAATCTATGCTGGTCTTAATGAGCCGAGCTAATGTTCCTATTGAAGTGAAACCTGTTGGGCTAGACCCTCTTTCTCTTAAGAACTTTGCTCAGGTGATTATTTTATGAATAATTCGTGATTGAGCTTATTTTCTGCTTTGAACAGATTGCAAATTGTAAAAATTTTTAGCTATGGGAACACTCCACTTAAAGTACTGACAAAATCATCCTTTTGAATTATTCATCATCATTATCATCGTCATCGTCATCGTCATCGTCATCGTCATCGTCATCGTCATCGTCATCGTCATCGTCATCGTCATCGTCATCGTCCGTCGTCGTCGTCGTCATCGTCATCGTCATCGTCATCGTCATCATCATCTATGAAAAAAATTGTGCATGAATTTTATATGCCTAAAAAAAAATTTCACAACCTGCGGTCGACAGGAAAAAAGTTTTATCTTCTCAACTAAATTGCTATAAAACAACAAAGTCTAGGTGGGGCAGAATATAATATGCCCCCCCCCCCAAAAAAAAAGTTGTTTGATTGATTTCTTATTGTGTTATCTCTGCCCACACAAAAAATTGCGTCCATAGTTAAAAAAAAACTGTGCATTATGGCTTTTTCAGTGAAATGTTCCCTCAAAAACTCTTATGGATTCAAGAGGAGCAGAGATTCAAAAACCACGTTGTGCAACATAAAAAGACAATATTATTTATTCATTCCACCCTCAAAAGCGGATCATGCCTGCTGGTTGACATAATATAGGGTACATCCGTTGCACTTTATTATTATTTTTTTATCTGTGAATCAAAATCCAAAATGTTGCCTAAAAATTGTGACAAATTAATTAATTTTCAAGGACATATTATCTCAAAGGGGTATTCGCCCGCTAAACTAAAAAAAATTTTTTATTCAAACTAACTAGCTAGTTATGATTTTAGAAAGTCACAGAAAAATTATTTGGTCCACCATGACCCGAAAAATATTGTCAAACTTTTTAATTATCGAGCTTGGCCTCATCGGCAAAAATCTCCCATATGAAATAAGATGGGGACGATATTTATGCCCCGCTACCTTGGAGGATTTTGATCCAAAAAATATTGGCCTTTATTGACGTACTCGACACTCGACAGCCTTATCTGATATTATCATGATTTGTAATTTGGACAAGTGGTTCGGTTAAAATATGCTGATAACCAAGAGGTGTGGTTTTGAGTTTATATTTGCGCACAGTTTTTAGACACTATATTGTACAAGGGCTATTTTAGATTGAAATGATGCTCTTGTATCTATGTAGAACAAAAAATAGGCAGGTAATAGGCTAAATTTATAATTTTAAAAATAAATCATCTATGCTTTTCTTTACGAAAGTTAAAATAAGTTACTTTTCGGTTGGGTTTAATTAATAGTTTTAAATTTTAACTACCTGACCGCGTTGTTGGCACACAGAAAACCTTCTCATCAAATTTTTGCTTAAACGAGCAAAAATTGTGCATTAAGTGCGAAGGAACTACAGATTTATTCTGCGAGAAACACCAAACTTGTTTTGCAAACACGTTTACAAAACATTGCTTTTAGCAAAATGGTTATGTTTCAGGAACATTCTGCTGCTGTAGCAAAACGATTCGCCTGACACTGCAATATTTTCTTCAATGTTTACATAATTTTTGGCTGGGATAACAAAACTTTTGCAGAATTTGTAAAATTGAATGTTAAAACTGCTAAACACTGCTAATTGATAATACTGTCTGTGACTGTGATATCTTTCTATGTCATTAATGCCAAGTTGTGTTCTAGGCTATGAACGCTGCCTACAAAATGGTGAATACTCTTAAAACCTTTACCAAATGATCGTAATAAGTGAAGCTCTGTTTATCTTTGAGCAAATCTCCGTTGCTGCATTGACCTCTGAACACTGATGTCACATGATCTTCCAACAAGACAATGCTTAGAGAGAACAAATCTCAATGATATTATAAAGTATAGATAAGAGTATAATTTAGTCGGTCGAAGAAATCTCCCCTGCAATTGTTCCCTATATACACAGTAATTGATTCACTTCCCCATTTCCCCTCACTATAGTTACCATTGGATTAAAATAGTTTACTATTGTATCATCTATACTTTACTAAGTATTATGGATATTTTGTATGGATTCATGGACATAAATGACCCTGTAGCTTTAGAACGAACTACACAGCATGTATCTTACCGATTATTGAATATCACTCTCTACGATGGTCAATGGCTGCCGACACTAATCTCAAACAGCTTGACCGAGTGGTCTTAATTTTTCTTGGTTAGATTTTGATTGGATTTTGCTTAACGTCTCATATTTATGCAACTTGGCTAATCGAGACGAAGGGAGGGACGTAAGGGATGACGCAGGGGAACAAGGGGCGGACAGGCCTGTGCTGATAAGAACCAGCCACAAGCGTATGGGGAGGGCAGGGGTTCCCTCACGTTGTAGTCTCCGTCTGTGTCATCATCCGTCCATGTTGTCATTGTCGTCGCCGTCGGGGAGGTAGTCAAAGGAAGGGGAAAGTTCCCCGACGACGACCCAGAGCTCGCCATTAGTTTCAGGGAGAAAAACTTTCCTAATAACGGGCAAACCACGAGAAGGTTGCGAGTTGGAATTTGATGGTCTTAATTTTTCTTATAATAGTAAAGTATCGAGTGCCTCTCTTCAGAAATTCCACAGAACATGTGATAATGAGATTACTCAATATTTTAACATTAACTTCTCGTAGATAAAGTTCGGATATGGCTTTGATTAATAGTAGAGCTATTGCATATGGTTATATTAGGTCAGATCAGATGTTCTAATTTCTTCTCAGAATACCTTTTTGAACCACTCGGCTCTGCAGTTTTTTCCACTGCACCACCCCGCGAATCGGTAACATTAAACGTTCTCTCTTCTTTTGCCTTTAAAACTCTCTAACCACAATCTTTTCTATTTGACATCTTTGTTAACAACTTCAGGTCATTTCTGTCTGCACCTCGCCACTACCTAATCCAGACATAGCCATAGTTTGGGCAAGTCATAATAATCTACTGTTCTATAATGTATTGTGTACATATATAAAGTTGTGTTGTGTTTGTGTACATACTCTTCATATTACATGAAAAAAGACAAGATAAAGAAAGATTAATAAATGTTAATTGGATGAGCGTAGCGAGCGTAGCGAGCGAAGCGAAGATTCCATTTCACTACGCTGGAGAAAAAAAATCCGGAATGTTTTTTTTTTTTTTTTTGTATTTTTGTGTGTCTGTTAACACGATTCCGGCTAAACCGATACTCCGATTGCGATGAAATTTTATGGAGGCCTTCGAAATCTCTGAACTTAGAACTGCCACGTTTTTGAGCGCAATCGGGAAATTTTTTCTCATAAAAAACGCAATTTTACGATTTTTTTCGATTTTTAAAAAATGTCTTCGACTTATAACACCTACATGCTTTATCCGATTGTAATGATTTTTTCATAGAAGCTTAATTTTATGAATTTAGATATTCGTGTGAAATTTGAGCGTAATCGAAAAATTATTTCTCATGAAAATCGAAATTTTACGGGTTTTTTCTTTTTTAAAAAAATTCTTTCCTTATAACAGCTACATGCTTTATCCTATTATAATAATTTTTTCACAGAACCTTACATTTCATGAACTAATATATTATTCGTGTTAAATTTGAGCGCAATCGAATAATTATTTCTTGAAAATTGCAATTTTACGATTTTTTCTTTTTTAAAAATTAGTAATTACGATTAATTAAAAAAATTAAGTTTATTTTTTATTTAATTTAATTTAAAAAAAATCTTCGACTTAGTAATGATTTTTTCACAGAACAACAGAAAATCCGCGTAACACATGGCAGCTCAATGCACCAATTACGCTCATCCAACAACGCGGCGGGACTTAAGCGTTTTCCTAGTTATATGAATTAATGTAAAATGTCTGCACAGCTGTATTGAAAGATAAAGAAAAAAAGAATGAAAGATAAACAATAGTTTGTTATTATCAATAGTTTACTTTTCACACACAGAATTGTTTACTTTTTACCAGGGATTGGGACCGGAACCGGAACCCGGAACCGTTTGAAACCGTTTCATATTGTAGAACCGGAACCGGAACCGTTTGTACAGGTGGTCTATGGAACCGGAACCGGAACCGAACCGTTATATTATACAATGTTCTTTAAAGGTTCTTAAAGGTTCTTAAAGGTTCCAAAATATCTGCTTTTAATTTTCAACAAAATTAAAATTTCATCTTTTCGAATGATATTCAAATAAAAACGCTGAAAATTCGTTCACTAGTTTTTGAAAAAAAATCTTGACTATTCAGGTCTTTGTGTGTACATTGTCTTCTCACCTTCTGGGTCACATCCTGTCCGTTATGGCCCGGCCCGCAAAGACATGTGCTTTTCAGCTTTGACTAGATTAATCTCAGTGAACATTTTACTTCTACTACGTGATGAATAGGCGTCTAATACGATATTTAATAAAAATGTTAACTAAAAAAAATGAACTATACCTACCGGTACATGAAACACACAATCAATAACTGAACTGAAATCTGTTATTTTATTTTTCTTTGTAATTTTTTATTTGAAACTTGCCAATTATATGATTCATCACAACATTATTAATAAATTTTATTGTAATTATTTTATTTTTATGACTTATGTCCAAAAGTCAAAATTTGTACTTTTACAACTTCCCACGACTTTGCACAAAATATTATTTTAAAGAACCGGGACCAGAACCGTAAAGAACCGTTAAGAACCGGTTCTTACGGAACCTTTATACATTCGGAACCGGAACCGGAACCGGAACCGGAACCGGAACCGTTATAAAATTTGGAAGTGGAACCAGAACCGGAACCGGAACCGTTATGAATAAAGGTTCCAATCCCTGCTTTTTACCCCTACAATAGTTTAAATCAGCCACTTGTTTCGGAGCCAGGCGCCTCACCACTTCCATAGCTTCTGGGATGGGTATTTTTGTGAACCGTGACACCAAGTCAAAGCTGACTAAGTCCGTGTCATCAAGTTGTAACGTTTTGGTAACTTCTACGAATTCCTTTGAATCTTTCACAAAGGAGCTCGTATTTTTTAATTTAAAAAATTGTATTTATTAAAAGGAAAAGAAACATCCCGTTTTAGCCATATTAACATGGCCGCCATTTTGAAAATGGCATATCCGGTTTTTTGGCGTCATTGCAACACATTTTATCGTTTTCCATTACCGGTTCATCGAAAACCCTAAATTGAACCCTAATTAAGTGTTCACCCAACACTTATAGGACTTGTCCAACGCTTTTCAACACATTGTTGGACGCCATCTTGAATTCCGGACAAATCAGTCAAAACCCAAGGTGGTATTAGGAAGATTAAGTTTTAGCGGGGTTTGTTATCCATAATTCAGTCCGATACCTCAAAGTCTCACACGTATAAAATGGTATTTATACAAAAGGGAAAAAAAAAAACAATTTCCTCCATATCAACGTGGCCGCGCCATTTTGAAAATGGTACTTCCGTATCTTGGGCATTTTCGCAACATTTCCTTCTCCGTGACCTCGAAAATCGTACAATGAACCCCCCTCACGTGTTCATTGAACAATAATAGAACTTTAAATGGGTTTATCCGTTTTTTACACCTTGTTGGACGTTATCTTAAATTTTGGACTAATGGCCAAGATACGAGGTGGTACCGGGCCAATTCGTTTTGTTTGTTCTTTTACCCCTTAATCAGCCCGGTACCCAAATGTTTACATTTTGCCGCTAACATCGATTTCTAAGCATATATTTGGTTTTCTCGACTGGTCTTTGTCGTAATCTCTCCTCTTGTTGACCAATGACCAATGATACTTATGAGACGTTTTCCTAACACACTTTGTGCAAATGTCTAGTGCGGACCGGTATTACCATTGAGTATATAACCATCCAAAAAGTAACTTGCTCCATTCCCTCAAAAATATATAATTCAATTATAAACAATTAAAGTACTTTTTTAAGTGTTAGAAAATCGTTTTTTTAATGCAATTTTCAAATATTATAAATTTTCTTTTGAAATCGGTAAGTAACCATTAATAAAAATCGAAAGTACGAATTTTCAATATTAATTGATGTTTGGGCGGACTTGGAGTGTCTTGTGTGTAGTGTGAGTGGACCGCACAAGCATTGCTCCAAAGTATTTTTTTTAAATCGTGAATATCATGGTCTGCAAGAGGAGATGATATTATGATAGCAGTTACCATTGAGAACCCACGCCCAAGTTTGTTGATAAATAAAGAGATAAGGTTACACTTCCCGACTTAATCTCATCAGCATCGGTGGTTCAGTGGTAGAATGCTCGCCTGCCACGCGGGCGGCCCGGGTTCGATTCCCGGCCGATGCATATTGTTTTTTTATTTATTTCATCTCGTGTACAATTTTTATGAACGTGATTTGATAATTATTTATTACAGTGTCGAAAAGCAGTGTTGATAAAAAATTTCTGAACATTGATATTGAACCCCTATTGTGGGCTAGATTAGAATGGAACCAAAGTTCCTGTATTTGAACGGGGATGGAAACGATTAAAATAAAGGCGAGGAACGTTTTGAATTAGACGCGATTTAATACATCAATGACATCAATGAATAGAAAACCGTAAAATTTACATATCGTTCATCAAGACATATTGAGATGAAGGAGCAAAAGTTTTCCGGAACCGGGAATCGAACCCGAGCCTCCTGGGTGAGAGCCAGGTATCCTAGCCACTAGACCATACCGGATATACGTAACACGTAGGTTAGTCTAATAGTCATATGAACATGATGCGGTAAATATGATTGTTTCTCGATTTGGTTAATCGGGAAACACTCCCGTGGGTGTAATTGTTTTTATTTACTACAATTCAGAAATTAAAAAAATGGTCTAGTGGTTAAGACGTCCACCTGGAATGTGGGGGATCCGTGGTTCGATTCCCGGTTGGGGCGGACTTTTTTAATTTCTGAATAATTGTAGTAAAAAAAATAAAATATATGATTGTGTTTTTGTATCGACATTAGACACAAATAGCCAAATCAACACACACTGAAGGTCATTTACAAATAATTGGATGAGCGAAGCGAAGATTCCATTTCACTACACTGGAGAAAAAAATCCGGAATGTTTTTTTTTCTTTTTTTTGTATTTTTGTGTGTTTGTTAACACGATTCCGGCTAAACCGATACTCCGATTGCGATGAAATTTTATGCAGGCCTTCGAAATCTCTGAACTTAGAACTGCCACGTTTTTTAGTGCAATCGGGAATTTTTTTATCATAAAAAACGCATCTTTACGATATTTTTCGATATTTTTAAAAAATTCTTCGACTTATAACACCGACATGCTTTATCCGATAGTAACGATTTTTTTACAGATCCTTAATTTTATGAATTAATATATTCGTGTAAAATTTGAGCAAAATCGAATAATTATTTCTTATGAAAATCGCAATTTTACGATTATTTCTTTTTTTAAATTATGATTAATAAAAAAATTAAAAAAAATAAGTTAATTTTTTATTTAATTTAATTTAATAAAAAAAAATCTTCGACTAAGTGATAATTTTTCACAGAACAACAGAAAATCCGCATAACACATGACAGCTCAATGCACCAATTACGCTCATCCAACAACGCGGCGGGACTTAAGCGTTTTCCTAGTATACAATCCACATAACTATTAAATAATATAATAGTTCAATTTAATTGCTTTCACCAATGCCTTCTTTACAATTTAAGGAAAGGCGAGGTTTTTTAAACAAGTAAGGACTACAAAGAACTGAAAATATTTTACGTAGGTATATATTTTTTCGTATCTTCTTACTTTGTTGATCTATTTTTTTTTTCTACTTTACATACTTTTATAATATATATATCGTTCGTATATATATATATATATATATATATATATATATATATGAGTAGTATTGTACTACCGGGTAAAACCGTGTCTTGTTTTTTGGTTCACCAACCAACGTTTCGGCTCCAATTCAGGAGCCATCATCAGGGTCCTTCCTCTTTGGTCGTCGACCTCGTACTGAAGCGTTGTCTACCTCTACAATGCGTGTCTGCTGCCGCGTCCGTGCTCTCGTGCTCTCCGGCGAAATTAGGTGCGGGGCGGTGAAGTCATATACATTCTCCTGGAGAAGGTGCGGGGCGGCGAGGTCGAATTGTGTAACTGTGTTGCATGGGGCCAGTACCCACTTGTCTAACATTAGCTTGGTCCCTAGCAATTCTAGTCTGGCTTCTTGTTATTCGCCGTGCGTCAGTGATAGTTTAGTGAATGGTCTGTGGTGGAATTAATGGTGTTGTTTGTAGTTGTCTTGTTGGAGCTTTATTTCTAATCATGTCACTCTTAACTATGCTAAGAATCGGTTTCCACGCAGTTGCTAGCCTTTGGCTATCATCCCTCTTGTTAACAGAAAACCCACGCATACCAACCGCTACTTAAATGCGGATTCCCACCACCACCCGGCACAAATTAGATCTGTACCTCTTACATTGGCTACACGCTCACATAGACTTGCCGACGATGAACATCTGGAAGAAGAGCTCAGCAAACTTACCCATGCACTCCGTCTCAATAGTTTTTTTAGACCCTTTGATAAATCGTGCACTTAGCACTGCTGCCAGGAAGAAAGGAACCACTAAGACAATAACGGAAGAAGAGGCTTAATCTCGGTCAATAGCGTATTTACCTTATGTGAAGGGTACAACAGACAAAATCGGTAAAATTCTCGGTAAACATGAAGTGAAGTCAATCTACAGACCACACAAGAAAATTAGTGCCTTGTAAGGGTCAACTAAAGATACCATTCCCTTGGAGGGCCGAGGAGTTTACAAAATTCACTGTGGGTCATCCGAAATTGTATATGTTGGACAAACAGGCAGAAATGTGTCCCACCGCGTGCGGAAACACATGTTGGCGACCAAAAATGGTGACCCTAAATCTACGATTGCCCAACATACCATCAGGGAAAACCATGACTTCGATTTTGAGAATACCATAATTTCAGCATCAGTCCCTCATTTGTATCCTCGTATAATAAGAGAGGCTATAGACATTGAGAAAGAGGACATGTGTATTAACAAGAGGGATGATAGCCAAAGGCTAGCAAATGCGTGGAAACCGATTCTTAGCATAGTAAAGAGTGACATGATTAGGAATAAAGCTCCAACAAGACAACTACACACAACACCATTAATTCAACCACAGACCATTCACGAAACTATCACTGACGCACGGCGAAAAACAAGAAGCCAGACTAGAATTGCTAGGGACCAAGCTAATGTTAGACAAGTGGGTACTGCCCCCATGCAACACAGTTACACAATACGACCTCGCCGCCCCGCACCTTCTCCAGGAGAATGTATATTACCTCGCCGCCCCGCACCTAATTTCGCCGGAGAGCACGAGAGCACGGACGCGGCAGCAGACACGCATTGTAGAGGTGGACAACGCTTCAGAACGAGGTCGACGACCAAAGAGGAAGGACCCTGATGATGGCTCCTGAATTGAAGCCGAAACGTTGGTCGGTGAACCAAAAAACAAGACACGGTTTTACCCGTAAGTACAATACTACTCAGATTAGCAACCGTGAAATTTTAAGACATTGCATATATATATATATATGAATATATATGAATATAAGATTTTTAAGCATAAGCCCTCTTTAAGGACATAGTTATTGATTCATAGCAGTTGTGTCGTAGTATATGTATTCATACTACCCAACTCATGGGAGATGAGATGTGTTTGGATTTATCCATGTGATCTTTCAGATTTGACAGCTACATTGCAGTCTTCTGTTCGATTTATGTCATGGAGGTCAAAAATCACAACAAATAGCAGTTTAGTAAAGGTTTGTTCTGTGGTAGCTCAATTGGTAGAGCTATGGCACGTTAAGCCGGAGGTTCTGGGCTCGAACCCCAGTCGGGGCAAACTTTTTCGACAACTGCTATGAATCAATATATATATATATATATATATATATATGTTTAAACTTGGCTTTATAGTAGGCGACTATGACGCTGTTATGTTAGTACTTTAGACAGAAATTATAAAAGTGACTACACCGGGTATTTTATATATATATGCAATGTCTTATATATGTATAACTTTAAGACATTGCATATATATATATTGTCATATTAAAATATTTTACGGTAGATCCACGTACCTTGTTAAAATTGCAGTCCTAGTTGGACGTTGTCGTTGCGAATGTCCTGCATTTACTTGACAATGCAGTGCATTCACTCGACATCGTCCAACTGCAATATTAACCAGGTATGTGGTTCTACCGTAAAATATATTGTTATTGTCTTCCGGGACAAAAATCACAATTACTACACGTCCACGAAAACCTATAACTAACATATTATATATATTTATAACGTCTATCCTACTCAGTTATAGCTTATGAGATGCAAAACCAACCTGGAGAAGTGGGGCTTTTTGCCAGTGGGGGACGTATGTTCACTGCGAGTGTGGAGACAGACAAGACCCTTCCCACCTTCTAGTCTGCCCTGCGATGGGGAATTGCTGAAATCAAAACGATTTAATTGGATGAGCGAAGCGAAGACTTCAATTTCACTGACCCCCAAAAAATTTAGCTTGGGTGTTTTTTTTTGTTTTTTTTTGTCTGTTTGTTTGTTTGCTCTCTACCGGGAAAACGTCATATCCGATCTTGATGAAAATTGGAGGGGACCTTCGAAATCTCTTAACTTAGAGGTGCATCGTTTTTGGGTCCAATCGAATAAATATTTCCCATGAATATCGTACTTTTACGTTTTCCCCGATTTTTTGTGCTATATTTTTGTGCATTTGGGCCAATTCTGATCAAACGGGTGGGGCAACAACGTTCATATTATACATGTACATTAAGGTTATGGTGATGAAGTACCTTTTGAAAGAAAAAGTTGAAAAAGTTAGCCAGAATCCATAGAAATAAAGCTTTTAATATAAGTTTTTTTTTACGGTTTAGTGCGGTATTTTCGTGCCATTTGGGCCGAGTATGACCAAACGGGTAGAGCTACAACGTTCATATTATACATGGACATTAAGGTTATGGTGATGATGTACCTTTCGAAAGAAAAAGTTGGCCAGAATCCATAGAAATGAAGCTTTTAATATAAGTTTTTTACGGTAAATAATAACAATTGACAAGTAACAATAGAAACTTGACAACAATCACCTACAATGCATAGGCAGCAAAGCAAAGCACTTGCAAAAGTAAAGATATCACACGCAAACTAAAAACTTAGAAAAACTCATACACCAACGCGACTAAAAAAAGCGTTTGCGAAGGTTCCTAATATAAGCAAATGAGAGGGCCATAGATGCCGCTGTTTTTTTAGGGTGGACGTATTTGATCCGAACACGGAAATTCATTTCAATAAAACTGATAAAAAACGAGAACAACTAAATTAATTTTTAAACAATGAATAATCACGATTACAATACTCATTCATTTTATATTGTAAATAGATTAGTAATTGATTCAAGGAATGTAAAAGTTGGCATTTTCAATCATTTATTGGTGAGGATCATTTTAGGAAATAATTTTTGTTTCCATACTTTGTTTCAATTATTTTTAAATTCAAAAACACAAATTTGAAATGTTTATCAAACAAATTCAAACAAATACAGTATTGTGTTGGTAAGCTCTTGTTGAACGGGTTGAAGTATCAATCCAGACAATAACATATTTGTATATATAAACGATCATGATGATTTATGATTACTAAGTCTATTTGAGATGATGAGTGGTATTAGGAAAAAGTCCCGTCGCGTTGATGGATGAACTTTTTTCATGTTTTTAGTGTGCGTGGGATTTCTGTACTTCTTCAAGTTCCATTGCAAAATCATTTTTGTAAAATTTGAATAATTTTTATAAAGTAGTACTAATTGCTATGGTAATTAGAATGTCAAATATTTGTAGGCCCGAATATTGCTTTATGAACGCATTGTAGGTGATTGTTGTCAAGTTTCTATAGTTAGTGTTAACTATTGTTATACACTTCAAAAAACTCATAATAAATCCTTTATTTCTATTGATTCTTTTTAACTTTTTTAACTTTTTCTTTTTAAGGTACGACAACACCATAACCTTAATGTCCAAGTGAAATATGAACGTTGTAGCCCCACCCGTTTGGTCAGAATCTGCCCAAATGTCAAGAAAATATCGCACTAAAAATCGAAAAAAAAAAAAAACGAAAAAGTACGATATTCATGAGAAATATTTCATTGATTGTACCAAAAAATAATACAGGTCTAAGTTCAGAGATTTAGAAGGCCCCCTCCAATTTTCATCAAATCGCATATGCCGTTTGCCTGGTAGAGAGCGAACAAACAGACAAAAAAAGAACAAAAAAACACCCGAGCTAAATTTTTTTGGGGGGTCAGTGAAATTGAAGTCTTCGCTTCGCTCATCCAAATAGATAAGTCGTATTACAATGGTTTGAAAGTCTTTACAAGTTTAATTCCATCAAATAGGAATTAAATATTTCAAATATTTATTTATTTATTTATCATATCATACTGACGATCATACCTTTTTGTTTCCATTGCATTAGGCCTATGGTTGTATTTTATTTTTGTTTTTATCTTTTGAATCTTGCAAAATAATTAACTAAGTAAGTATGTTAGTAGGGAAGAAAGGTAACTAAGTGTGTTTTTTTCAACGTGGTTTCTAAAAAAAAAAAAAAACTTCTAAGTTATTTTAGCCTTGCTCTATTAAAAGGTTTGCTAATAATTAAAAAAGTTTGCTGATCAATTAATGTAATTATTATTTAACAGAAAGAGTTTCGGAAAATTTTCTCTAAAAAGTGACGTTTTGTCATTTCTTAGCGTTCTAGAGTAGTCTTAAAAATTGTGGTCTCTCCCGACAGTTCCCAAAGGTATGTGTAGCTATTGGCTAAAATCGACTGCTGAATGACTGACAAACCAACTGGTCACCTGCGATGGTCTATCGAGCAGGCCAACCATCCAGTTTATCAGCCCTTCCTTTCCTTTGTTTGTGGCAATAATTCGTTCGTCTCTCTCTCTCTCTCTCTCTCTTCTTTATCTTTTTATTTAATTTTTGCGTATTGAATTTGGGAATTGTCGGGTCTATTTTCTACAAGCTGTGTGCCAAGGTTACATATATGTTTGGATCATAAGACCATAATCGGAAGCATTTTATTTCCTTCTTTTTGAAATCTTGCGTACAACATGAACATTGAGCCTATGTTTCTCATAGCACATTACGAGACGACACCTAGGAGGAAGGTGTCGTGTTGTTAGTTCCAACGTGACAAAGCAGTCG